>OMLP01016390.1:11770-22260 GCA_900302685.1 Spondyliosoma cantharus
GGCAGAGAAAACACACACACACACACACACACACACACATCCTCTGCCAACACCTCCACCAGGTAGTTAATGAGGAGGAAGTTTTAGGGATGGTTTGGGCACGATAAAAGATGAAACAAAAAAAAAAACTTAAAGATGAACAGCGGAGGCAAACCTTTGAAGATAAACGCTCGAGACAGAATTTTATCCTCTCCTCTTTGGCTTCTAAAAGACCCACCAGCTTCCAACAAAATGTTAAATCATGCAGTGTGATGACGCTCCAAACTTAAATACAAGTGACTCATCCTTCACAACAATTGGCAGGAATTATTAATCATGGTTGCAAAATGAAAAGACAGAAAGAAAGGGGTAAAGCTTCCCCTCTGCCAGGTCTCTTTCTCTGCAGTGTGCTTAAAAACACCCCAAGATAAAACCTCACAATCCAATAAAATGCCACTTAATAACAAAGGTACTGAATGTCCTCATAAAGATCCTGAGATATCATCAATACCCAGCCATCAAGGTTATTGCACTGCTGGGTGTAGAATGACAGCAAGAGGTAAGATGTTTTCCTTCAACCTAAAATTATTTTCCTCAAACTGAGCGGGCCACAAAGCAGTACAGAGTGTCACATCTAGTGACCCTTAAAAAAGGCCCCGTCGCTTGTATGTCATCCTTTAATCCGCCCGACTTTAAACACACAATCTTGAGTGAATCAGGAGTCTTATCAGAACTGGCAGGTTATGTTCTCCTTTTGTGTGGGCTTTATATCTGAGCATCTCCACTGTTCATTTCAACTTGCAGCTATCCATCCAAACAGAGGGGAATATAAATGGCGCAGTTGCATTTGAGGGCTTATTTAAAATTCTGTGTGACTCTCTGTTCTTTAATGTCGATACGCCGTCTTCCTGAACAAACACAAAGAAATTGTCACCATCTTCCCTTTGCTTCAAACGTAAAAAGGGCAAGAAGTCAACAACAATGCGCTCAAAGAGTCTCTGGTGCATATCAATTTAAAGAACAAGCACAGACAGATTTTTTTTTGCACTCAGCACACATGCAAACAGCATCCGTCGTGATCCAATTAATCAAATCTTTTCATGATCATTTTGCAACGATTAGTCTATCAAAGGGGCTCTTTGGAACTTCTCTGGTGTGCTGGAAGTTGGTCATTTATGTTTGTTTATGTTGGCTGTTGTGTCTGTTAACGGTGTACTACAAAACGTGCAAAGTCACATCCTTTGAGACTGTCGAGAAAATTGAATCCGAGTTTTTCACAAAGTACAGCAGCATTGCATTTTTTTTAAAACAAAATGTCCACAAGCTTCGCATAAGCAGGGAAAGACCTCATCATTCATGTCACCTTACAATCTGCTCACATATGACCATTAAAAAAGTGATTAATGGACGTAGATTGCGACAAAATGTTATGTAGGCCCCCTTTCATCGATTAGTCAATTGAAAAAAATTAGTCGCAAACTATTTAGATACTCAAATCTCATGGTTTTGGTTTTTGATCAGTTATTTTCTGTTTTATCTTGTAGCCGTGTCATCTTGTGTCTCGTCACTTTCTATTGATCCTAATGAGTTCCTGCCCGTTTCTTTGGTTTGTACTTTCTTTGTTTTTGTATTTTTCATTGCTTCCTTTATTCTCAGATTAGCCCTTTCCTGCTTCTTCAGTTTTTGCTGCCTTTTGTATTTGCAATTTCGATTTCGTGTTCAGACCTGAGCTCTGTTATAAAAGCTCATCTTTTGTTCTTACCATGCCTGCCTCCTGACTGTCTTGCGTTCTGGCCCTCACTATTTTTGCTACACGTAACAATCAGCTACCTTAAAATATGTAACTGCGGGGGGCACAAAGTCACACAATATGCCCATTTCTACATAATTTTGTGACAAAAGAAGCAATCTGAAGATGTCAGTTTGGGCTCTGAGAAATTGTTATGAGCACTCTGACAAGTTTTTCTCTTCTCTCTTCTCTTCTTTTTACATTTTTAAGACTGAATTATTAATCAATCAAGATAGTAATTACTAGAAGTAGCCCTGCATTTTGTTAAATAAAAAAAGAAATGATTGGATGTGACGTTGACATTGAGAGTTTGCAATTAGGAATGCCTTCACAGCAACTTCAGTCTCACTTCACTGTCGCTCAATAACCTATTTAAGTCCTCCCTTGAAATAGCTGGATATGCACGATTGCTCATGATTATTACCCTACCCTCCTGTTTTCAGTGACTTTTGGACATTCTCAAAACTGCGTCTATATTCTAAGTTAATTGATGAATAGCTGTCAGGCATTGATTAAAAACAAGGCAGGAACAAATTAAACCCAAGTCCCCATGCTGCACAATGAAGACAAGTTTAAGAAAAACATTTAGTAGGTGGGTTTCGTTCCCTTACATCCATTAGTTTCTGGGAATGTCAGATGTGAGTGGAGTAACTGTCAAGTCTAGTCAAGTGTATAATTTTACAATGATTGATATACCACATTCAATACCACATATTTAAAGCTTGTAGTTTCCCCAGCTGTGAATGAGCACCAAGCTTTTAAAGTTACAACTGATTACATAGACTGATTACATAACTGACTGCACAGTTTTCAGCTGTTTGGTTTGTCAACTAATCATTTACTCAATGTATTTTTGAAAAAGCATCAATCAACAGCACACAGGCCACCAACTATTTTGATAATGCAATTTTCAACATTGTCAACATTGCCTTTCTTTGTTTATATCATTGTAAAGTAAATCGCATTTGGACTGCTGGGACAAAAGGAGACACTTGGCTTAATTTTTCACTATTTTCTATTCTATAGACCAAATGATTAATCTATTAATTGAGAAAATCATCAGTATTCATCCCTGACATGTATACAGTATACATAAACTTTACACGGACAATACATTTAATTTAGTACTAATATGTTACTTCATTGATTTTTGTAAATATATGCTTATTCTCCATTTGATGCCAGCAACATGTTTCAAAAAACTTTGGAGCAAGGGAAGACTGGGAGAGTTGTGGAATTCTCAAAAAACACCTGTAGAAACACTTTGGCCACAGGTGATAGTATCACGACTGGGTATGAAAGGTGCAATCCTCGAAAGGCTCAGTCATTCACAAGCAAGGATGGGGCGAGGTTCACCACTTTGTGAAAAACAATGTTGTTTTAGAAGACGATTGTTAAATAGATTTTTTAACATGAGCTTGAGGGCATTTGCTATACTGGTATCTCAACAACCCTAGAATAATAGAATATAATTACCTTATTGATCCCAGACTGGGAAATTATTTATAGTATTCAGTAGGGCTGCAACTTTACTTTAATTGGTTCATCTTGTGTCACAAGCAATGGTACTACAGTTTACAAACAAAACAGCAAACCTAACCCACTCCACAAACCACATACACTGCTTGACTCTTAAACAAGTTCTCAATGAAAATAAATAGCCTGAGATAAATCTAATAGTCTATAGAGTCAGCGAGTCTGTTTGTCATGATTTAGGGTGTGACTGAAATCATGTGTGGTTGTTCTGAGGAAAATCATTTATTTTGCTCTCAAGTCACTGACATTAATCACAATTACAATGGCCTTATTAGAAATACTGACATTTTTGCAAAAACAGGTGACACTATAGACAATAACCATTATGTTGCAATCTGCATTACGTTACACAACAAGAAACAGTGCAAGTGTTTCCTGTTTTGAATTCAATCAAACAAAAAACACCAAAGGCAGATTGTTACACACCTTCAACCACACATTTAAGTATGGTCTTTTGAGAAGCTGTCTATCTTGAATTAATCTCAGAAAGAATCACAAATTAATTAACTCAACAAAACAACATTGCCCGGTTTTCACCTCACATCACTTTTTTGCAGGCAGGTGCAGGCAAAGCATAAAGTATAAACGGCTGCTTCATTTATTTATTATTTTCTTCTTTTCGTGGGAAGGTAGCTTCTAGCTGTTAATAGTGCATAAATTGGAAGGGCAATAATAGAAATTCTTCCCATGGTTTTCATTAGTATGCAGGGTGCTGATGGCAGCAGCTCTGTATTTGTTAACAATATCCACAGAGTCTGCAACGCAAGGGAAAAAAACACAGTAAAAAGACTTGAAAAACACAAACTAATGGAGGGATAGCTGCAGTCTTCTGTTTCCTTTCTATCATTGTTCAGCTTTATAATCATGGTCGTGGCTGGCTTTTGTGGCTTTTGTCTTGATTGTGATCAGGAGAAGGTGGGTGGTGGTACTCTCACTTGTATCTTTTTAAAAAAGTAGCTCAAACAAAATTAAAGGAAATTCCATGAAGAAAAAGCTGAAATACTTGAGAACATGAACTTCTTGGTGAGCAAGCGAAAAAACCTAAAATATCAAAAATGACAGACTTCAAGCTGCAATTGAAGCATGAACTGCAACTTGTTACTGACGCAAATTGTTGCACCACGCTAATCTCCATTTTGTTTATGTCTGCTTCCCCATGGGATTCAGACTGAGCTTCAGTCTGCAGAGCCATGAAGCCACGGCCCTGCTGCTGTGAAGAGCAGCGTTTGCCGTTTATTCAAAATGTATTGATACTGAACTTGTCTCATAACCAAATGGCACCAAATTCGACATTGTACTTTCTTGGGTCACCAACAACAAACCTGCCAAGTGTGAAGTTGATCAGATGAATGTTTTTCTGAAGCATGCGAATAATATATAGACAGACAGACAGACAGACGGAGATTATTTGCTTTAAAGACAGATATTTTACCCCAAGCAAATTTTTCCTTCTGTAAATAAAAAACAAATGCTTTAAAAGACTTGAAAAAGACGAATTAATGGAGGTAAACTTGTTTCCTTTCTATCATTGTTCAACTTTAAAATCATGGTTATGACCAGCTTTTGTCTTAATTGTGACCAGGAGAAGGTAGGCAGAGGTAGAGTACTCCACATCTCTTTCAGAATAAAAATAACACAAATAAAAAAGGAACTAAACTTCTTTGGTGAGCTAGCAAAAATCCTTATATATCAAAAATTGTATATTATAGGCTGTAACTGACAATGTGATCTGCTACATCTTCAAAAATGTATGTAGAGGGAGTAAAATACTGGGAAGCCCTAACTGAGCTGTCAAACTAAAAGCTGATTATCTTCATTAAGTGGCCAGATGACAGTTATCTTCGGCCCAATTATCCATACCACATATCTGTCATCCTACTGGAGAATCTGTCTGCAAACCACAAGAGACCTGACTCCCACATTCTAATTCATATAGCTGTTTAGTCCAATCTACAGCCTAGGGATCAGGCTTCCCTGTCAGCTCAGAATAAACTGTGCAGTGTCTTCTTTACTGCCCCTGTTGCGTCCCTTTTGCTGTTTAATGAATAAACGACTAAATTATGGATGATCTCAGAGTTCCTTAATTATTAAAATGTGCCTGTAGTTGAAAGCGTTGGGGTTAATGCAGGCAATATGGCGGCTTCGAGAAAAAAACACCTCCTGCTTAATTGTGATGATGAGCGCCAGGTGCCCTCTGTTGTGGTTCATCGCGTCACAAGGTGGAACACTGGAGGAAAAGTACACATAGTGTATTAGTGCAAACTCGGTTTTTTTTTGGGGTGGGAGAGTGTTCCTTGAGGTCAAAGTGGAAAAAGCTTTAAACACAAGATTAACATATTATTATCTCATGAGGTCTTATTGATATGACAAACAGGTTAGCAAACAGCTGCCAAATTACATCTCCAGCAGACCCAGAAGATTATTTTCCTTTATTTGGAGTCATGTTTCTGTCCACCTGATAAATTAAAGTCCAATATTCTCACTCAGCTCTGCTTTGCTCTTATTTCCTGGGGGAAATATCCAGCTTGTTCATGCTAAATGCACCACCATGTTTACCAGGTAGTCAATAACCTTGTCAGTCTACCGTTTGGTGCTGGGCGGGTAGTGTGCAGTGGGTTTAACTGAATTTTTTGATGAAAACATCTGCATGCTGTGGCTGCTGACAACAGCAGCAGTTGCAGGCTGGGAAATAAAAACAACTAGCTGAAAGATGCTGAAACTCTGCAGAGCTGATAATTCTTTGTGGGCTTATCACAACACAACCACCTTCACATCAAACATTGTTATTTCATCCATAAAAATATTGATCAGGACGTCTTTAAGAAAGTTTTTTTAAATGTAGACATGTGCTATATATGCTAAACAATGTTTATATGTGTATTCATTTTAGATTGCAGAATCTGTAGGCAAGGGACAAGATTTGTGTATCGGAAGTGTTCTGGTTTCCACTTGTAGTTGGAGTGGTAATGACTTATCATGTTTGAATGGGCTTTGGCTATATGCAGGTAAACAGTGTGTGTGGAGAACAAAAGAGGTGGAACAAACTGGCTGAAAAGCAATCTTAAAAACCCATTAGTTATCATCTGACAAAGATTCAGCATCCCATTAGCTTCTTGCTTTAAAAATGTATCTGCATTCATATGTAGATACATTAAGAGTCATCTCTCAACTTCATGCTTGCGGCTGAAGTTGCTAATCAGACTGTAAACAATGACCAGTGAATTACAAAAGTCCTGGCCCAGACGTCTGTTATCTGTTCAATACTGTGCTGATATTCTATCAGTTTTGTCATTTTAATCCAGGTTGAGAAAACTGTTTCTCCAGCTGCTTCCAGGTCTTCAAACAGCTTCATCCTTTGGAGCAATGCTGTAGTATCTGGTGAAATTTCTACGACCGAGATGACATTTTTTTTATTACAAAGAGACTAAAGTACAAAAAAAAAAAGTAGCATTGGGTAGCAGTACTAGTTTCACTTCAATTGTGAAGGGTACCCAAAACTACTGTATATAGAGGGCAGGATGAAGTCAATAAGCATTGTATCACAATATCACTATATTTTCAGCCAATGATAGCTCGTAGTATCACAGTATTTTTAGCCAGTGTTACACTCTCTCTGTGAAGCAGGCAGGTGCTGTGTGCCTGTGTGCTAATTGGCATTTTGGCAGCATTACGAGCCAACAGGCAGCTTCTCAATTACTGGGTAGTTTCCCTTACACACCTGCCAGTATGGGCACCTCAGTGTGCTCAGTTTGCCTCAATCTAAAAAACATTTGCAACTAAATATTCTTTCCCTCTTTATAATATTAGATTTGTGTCACTACAATGTAAGAGGCTCAAAGTGTATATGACAGGTAATGAATTTAGATGCCACTGAAGCAACGGTGCATAATCTCCCCTCTGACATCTTAAGGAACTGTTGCACATCAAGGCAGATGGAGAGACAATATTTCAGAGAGCAAGGAATACCAGCGAGCAGCACCAGCAATAGAAAACAGCTGCCTTTGAATGGTGGATCAGACTTTGGATTTATCATGCTCTCAACATGACCTCTTTCGACTTGAAATACACAAGTCCTTTGATTGCTTCAGCCTCCCTGACATGAGCTTTCAATCAGAGTCTTTGAGAGCAATTCCCTGGCCAGGCTTTGTCATCTATATTTCCACAATTGTTTGGAGTTCTGATTTTGAGGAGCACTGAGGGGGCGATCGGGATTACCTCGCCTGACCTCCTCTCTTGTCTCCAGAGACGAAGAGATATGCAGTCCTTGTCAGATTGTGCATGTGCACTCAATTATGTCCAAGAATGTTGATATTAAGCGAACGCCTTTGCAGTAAGGAGACAGAATCAAATCAAAGGGTTATTAAAATGTGCTTTGATGTATAATTGAATCATCTGAATACTAATTTGTCACTCGTCGTGATAATTGGGAACAGACAACAATTAAATGAACGAGTAGACCTTTAACTTTTGGCTCCTAAAGCGCAGTTACTTGTTTTAACTTTGTCTGATGTCTCTGTTAAAAAACTCTGCTCGATAATGTATTTCCAGTAATTGACTAGCTTCTTTATGTGCATGTGCAGAGGGAGGATTGGGCAAAAGAAAACAATGAAAAACTGCAATGAAAAAGAAATGGGAAGAAGCATGAAGTCAGCAGAGGCATGTTTAAGGTAGATAAGGTGAAGCCAATTGACGATTCCTGCTCTTTCCCAGTGGCAACAGACATTTTATTGGCAAGTCAGTGAGATAGTCTCCCCGGCCCTGAGAATAAGCTAGAGAATTGCAACAGCTGGAGCAAATGCTATTGGTCACAGCAAGTCATTGAAAATGGAAGTCTCAGAGCTGTGAGCTTCTCCCATGAAATCCTGCTTTTCCTTTTACGAAAGGTGTGGCATATTTCTAATGAGATCCCACTATCACGCTTCAAGAGAGAATTCAGAAGTAATTAACACATTCAGTATGATGTACAGACTGTTCACTTGTCAAGATGTGTAAGTTCGCGATCCATTCAGTTCTTATTTGATAGTGAGAAGACTGTCGATTCAATAGAGTGTATTATGTTTTAGCTCTTGTCATGACCTATGAGAGCAAGGCTCAAACCTAAAGACTGCACTCAGTATTTCAGTGGGTGTCAAAGAGGCAGGCCTCCTGCCACACCATGCAGGGAAACATCTTATCATACATGTGTTAGATGCTACAGCAGACAGTTTAGTAAAGGGTGGTTGAGGAAATGTGTCACAGCAACCCTCAAATAGCCCTGGGATGGTGCCCCTGGACACTCCGTTTCTGGCATGTGCTCCTTGATCAGGGGGTTTGGGGAGCCTGGCACATGGTGGGAGGGATTGGCAGTTCACAGCTTGCTTTCAGGACTGGTTGGATAAATGATTAAAACAGCATGATGGGCAGCTTTATAACACAGGGTCACAGAAGGCTGGCAAGTTACTCCCTGACAGGAAGAAGAAGAAGGGGGGAGGAGGGGAGACAAACCCACTCACAGAGTTACCCATGGCTAATTGGATTTGACGGGCAGTAGAAAGAGAGTTAAAATGCAATCTATGATCATAATCATAATTTTAGGATGAATATTGGATGTGACATGTTGCACTGGATTCAGTCATGTCTGCAAAGTGTGAATAAAGGTGACAACAGGAGTCGCTTTGCAAGGTTACTTGTAGCCTTTCCCCATCACAATTACGTCATGGACTCACGTCACGTTTCTTATAGTATGTACATATCTTATTTCATCAAATCAATGAAAGTGAATTAATGTACATGACCTCAATCATTAATTCTGACTTTGCTATTGCCGTTGTGTTAACATGCCTGTTTGGTTACATAAGAATATCACCAACATTTAGCCAATATGATACCAGAAATAACTAGCAGAGTTCCACTTACCATTATAAGACTTGGGTAAAGCACCCAAGCATGTAATTCACATTTCATTTATAATTTTAGTTGTGCGATACTCTTTGCGATGTCTGTGTATAAAGAAAAAAAAGTTAATGGCTCTTTGAAAGGGTGTTTGCGTTATTAAGTTATTCTATCATCATTATAACAGTTGCATAAACTGGTCTAAAAAAGGACAAGAATACATATTATCATAGTATCAATATAGCGCCAATCCACAACAAAAGTTATCTCATGACACTTTCCATTTGGAGCAGGTCTGGACCATACTCGATTACTTGATATACAGACACCCGGGGCACCGTTTAGCTCAGTTGGTAGAGCGGGCGTCCCATGTGCAGAGGCTTTGTCCTGTCCCCCCCTCTCTCTCATCCTCTTTCCTGTCTAGTCTTCAGCTATACTATCAATAAAGCCTTACAAAGGCCAAAAAAAATACTTACTTAACTGCCTTTTAATAGGCAGAAACCTTGTAGCAGATCTGGATTTATAGTGGGCGGCCATCTGCCTTTACCAATTTGGTCATCCATCGCAATTATTTCCGGGACAACATATCGTCCAACAGAAGGCAGCTATTGTGACAGGCATAGCAACATTACTACAATAGGGCTTCTTTTATATCATCAATGTGGATCACAGTGAATTGAATAACCTCATCATTTTAGTATCTTTCAGCTCTTTGTCATTGTTTTCTTTAGCTCGAAAACTCTCATCAGTGTAATTTCCAGCTGTAACAGGCAGAACAGAAACACATTTAGCAGCTTTAGATCCAGAAACGTCACTCAGGAGCTGGTGGAAACTAAAAAGAAGCCCCTATCTGCCAACAACTGTTCCATATCACCTAAAAAGGTGCCGTCAATGTTGTCATTCAGCTCGTTTCTCCTGATCTTAATTGGCTTAAAATAAATCAATTAATGCAGGATGCAGCCAATAAAATATCAGAGAGGATAGAAAAATATCAGAACCCAAAGTGAAACCTTCAAGTTACTTGTTTGTGTCCAATTTGCAGTGAAAAACCGCAAACAAAAGAAAATTGTCATATTTGAGAAGCTAGACCCAGTTAATGTTTGTCCTTTTGCTTTATAAATCACAGTACCGATTACTCAATGATCAAAACTGTTGTTGTCGACGTTGATTGGCAAATCGATTAGTGAAATGCATTAATCCTAGTTTCCTTGTATAATCGAGGAGATGCTTCTAAGATTCTGTTCCTACAGTGTTCGACTTATAAATACAACCTAATTAATCTACCTAATTATACACACTGCCTCTCAATCTTGCC
>OMLP01016392.1:0-12356 GCA_900302685.1 Spondyliosoma cantharus
AGAGATATATCATCTCTTAAACGAAACTGCGAGAATGTAAAAAATCTGACGCGTAAAAATGTTGGATACCACCATCGATAATCCCTCCCATCAACCTGATCAGATTCTCATCCTGATCGATGCATATTGTGGTCTCTCCCCGCCTGTTCGGAGCGTGTTTCAGCTGCAGTCAGCCGTGTGTTGTCCCTCTTTCTCTCTCTTTATGTAAATGCAGCTCGCAGCAGCTGAATAAATATCTGCCGACCAGGACGTTAAACATGTTTGCGTCAAGACGCGCAAACAGCGCAGCGAGTGTCCACGAACAGCGGCGGATTTGTTCGGATTTGCATCAAACAAACATTTGCGACCAATCTTGTGGGATTGTTTAAGGAGCCTTGCGAGAGAAAGAGAAGGATCCACAGGTCTCACACGAGACAGCTGCTCACCTTCAAACACACAGGAAAAGAAAAGAAGCGGCGAGAGGAGAGAGAGAGAGAGATCCGCTATTTAATGTTTCCTCTCACTGAACAGCTGCGCAGACAAAATATAACAAGTAAAAAACACACAGGAATACTTTTATTTTCATCCTGACTAAATTCTCACTTTGGAAGATATTTAGAATAAGAAAGTTTGAGTAAAAAAAAAAAAAGAGGGAAAGTTTGGGGATATTTTGGCCTCCAGTCGTGCGTAAAAGTAAAGATTAAAAAGTCACCCTCAGGAGAAGTTTGCGTAAAAGTCTTAAAGTGTCTGATGTTAAATGGAATGTAATTAAATATCAAATCAAAATACAAATAATAAAGAAAACAAAAAATACAAGTAAAGAAACGTATTTCATATTCAGCATTCTGATGATCAGAATCAGTTTTTGATTGCTGATAAAATAAATTAATGTAAAAAAAAAAAAGAAAAGTGAAATGCGGCTCAGATGCAGCAGGTCGAGTACAAACACCTCAACTGTACCTAGTGAATGTGCTCGGTTACAATACAATACTAAACTATATATTTCATCTGCACACTGTGTTACTGAGCTCTGGTTGTTTTGTTTCCCAGCATGCAGGAAGAAAACTGCAAAACAAAGATGAACTAAAACATTTACGATCTGCAGATTGTTACATAAACTTATGTGTTTGTTTAGCGGCTGCAGCTGCAGGTAAAACTCGGTCACGTCTTGTTTGAGAAGCTGAAAATCTCATGTGAAGTGGCCGACCGAGTTCCTTCTCATCTCAGTCTGGAACAAACATCTCCTCGAACCTGCACGCTGCATCCGAATACTTAACAGTTTATTTGCTCTGTCTGTGAAAGAGGAGCCTCACCGTCGTTTACTTCTGTTACCTGCTGCAGCTGCTGCTCCTTTTATTTCTGGGGTAGAAATTATGACATTGGGACACAAAACCAGCTTGAAGACAAAGCCACAAAACTACCTTTGGAATTCACATCGGTACAAAGAATAACAAGACAACAACTCAAATGTAGTGTTTTCTTTACATAATACTGAGCTTGAAATAAAATAGTGACAGTGCAGTACAACAAAATCAAACACACATCAGCTTAATTTACTTCTTTTCAGCCCCACAGGTGTGTTAAATGTATGAAAACACACCTTGAATCAACAGGTACCGTAAAACAATCTCTGGAATAAAATCCTGACTGATAAACCACCACGAAATAAATAATTATCAACCTTTTCTTAAAACCAAAATCATTATAAAAGCAAAGACAGACGTCCCGAACATGTATTTTTTTCCTCACACCGTCCGTCTGAACTTCGTTTTAATCTATGGGCTGAATATTCATCAGGGTTCGTCGTCCAACATGTCGAGAACTAAAGCAGAAAAGTAAATATGTTGACGCCGACGTGTTTGGCCTCGCCCCGGAGCTGCGGTGACAAAATTCCTGGTTTAACTGACAAATATTTCCTGAGTGATTAAATTGATGATGTGATCTCGGTTTATCTCTTTGTTTAACACACCTTGTTTTGAGGATCAAAATTCTTGGAGTGCTTGGAGGAGATTTGAGGTTGACACAAGGTTCAAGCAGCGCGAGGACATGACTTTTTTTTAAAAAAAAATTATGCAAAGTGACTCAATCAAAAGTGAAAATCTTCTAATCTGAGCAGAAACTACACGAAACCAGTTCTTTCATCGGCCCTTTTTGTTATTTCAAGGGTGGAACAGACTCCAAAATGTTGTTAAAAAAAATACAAAATCAGCAAAGCAAATAAATGTGACAGTTTCCCGTTCAAGGAAAGTCCGTCACGACTGACTTCTTTATAAAAAAAAAAAAAAAGCATGTTACTGGACCTGTTCATCACTTCACCTCCTGCGTGTGTGTGATGAGTGTTGTTTTAACCTGAGCTGAGGGGTCTGACGCCTTCATACTCTGTTCAATAGGACGATCGATTGCACCGCGTCGCCCGTTGTCAACCGTTGACCTTCTGGCCTCTCGTCTGAATGTGGGTGGACTGGAAACTGTTGACATTTTGTTCACACTTGTCCAGGAAGTGAACTGGAACCGAGCTGGACCGTTTTTGCATGAGTGGCTGCGATTCGTATCTAGGAAAGAAAGAAAGAGAGACAGACGGAGAGATAAAGACGAGACAGAAACCGGACTGATCCTTGTGTATTATTTAAGTTTGCGAGGCCTCGATATGTCAGAGTGTGAGAAAGAGAGCGATGTGGAGGACCAGGAGATGCACTGATAGGCGCCTGCATGCTGGGACTGTTTTCTTGTCTTCCATTTTCATGCAGGACTGGGGAAAAAAAAAAGTAAACACTTGTCTTTCATTGGCTGTTGACTGTCGCCAGACATTGGCATCCTGGTGTGTTCATAGGCCGGCATGAGGAGTGAGGTGATACAGCGGAGGCTTATATTTACCTGAGAGGTTAATCTGGGGTCAACTGTACACCAACATGGATGGAGTCCAGGCGAACGTCTCCGGTTTCTCTGCTTTGTCAGAAAAAAGGCGTTGATTTCTTTTTTTTCTTCAACACATGGATTTTAACGTCCTTGTTTCCTGGTCTGCCATACACAGATTCTTCCTTAAATTGTCCCCGGTAAAAAAGGCACCAACGACCTCTTGATCCAACTCAAAGAAGGTGAGAGTACTGTTGGTTCCTCTGAGGGGGATTTCACAGTTGAGTCCAGGCGAACTGGACTGAAAGCAGCTTAGTCACCCCTCTGACACAAGGCACTGAGAGCATTCATGAAATTCCTGGTGGGTTTACATACTGCAGGTTTAAGTTGAGCAGAGGACACAGTGAGGACGACACACCGTCTCTCCGTTGGGCCGAGCTTCTTCTGATCGAGTCCACGCGGCACGCCGACTCTTGAGGCTCTTTGGCTCATTGATCACCTGAACATGCGTTGGAAATGTTAAATAGGCAGATGTGATCACTGCGTACGCTAGTGTCAGTCTACAATACATTTTCCTAAACGTGAGACAACAGGAGCATCTTGCAGTTTCGCTGCTGGATGTTTTTTTTTTGGTTTTTAACTTTCTGTCTGAACCTGACAAGACAGACATAAAATAGTGCCTTCAGTTACAGACAAGAGTCAGTTTTATAGAGGATTTGAGCGAAGTTAGCCGCAGAGCAAAATTTGTTTTTGCTTCACTGTTTTGTAAATAACTTCAAATCACACTGAAGGTTGAGGTTCAGCAGTAACAAAGTCTGAAGGTTGAAGGGATAAAATAAGGTCTAGAGCTACGCTAGCTGCTAACATTAGCAGCTGACAAGCTCCCAATAACAAAACAGAACTGCAGTGACTCATCAATTAGTTGATCAACAGAGACTAACCAACAATTCAAATCAATGAATCAGTTAGTGAATAAGTTACTTTCTATGTTAAAAATCTGAATTCGTACGCCATACCAGATTTTAGCTCAGTTAGCCATGTAGTTAGCGGTGCTTTTAGCTGACTTGCTTAGCAATGCCTGCACTGAGAGCTCAAACCGCAGGCACAGGAGCGTTGGACCGCTAGTGCTAGCTGGCTAGCATGCCAACTTCTGTAGTTTTCTCCTCGACACAGCAGTGGCGATTTCTTCACAGTCTGTTGATGATTTTAGTGAGTAAAATTCTACGTATTCCAACTTTAACATCCTCATGAAAATGTGACATTTTTGGGTTTAGGTATCTTCCTTTATTGACATCAGGGATTTGTTTTTGTCCCTACAGACCCGATGCCAGCATGACAAACAGAAGAATACTTACGTTTTTATCTCCATATTTTAGGTTATGCTAATTGCTAACACTGCGCAATAAACGGAAGCATCTACCTGAAACACACGGATGGTTTTGGCGTCTGTCCTCTGATGAGACACTGAACAAAATGATCAGAAGTTCTTTAACAGTCTATCATTAAATTAAATAACCTGAGGCTTCTCTCCAGCAGCTGTTCTGAGGTCAGCCGAGCAGCCGAACGCTTCTTTCCTTCTTTTCTTTCCTTCTTTGATGTAGCTGATGGGAAATCAGACAAGACTGAACTGGTGAAAGCAGCTCAGGGTTTTTCTGGACAGAACCGTTCATACCTGACGTTGCTTTTTTTTTTTTTTTTTCCTGTCCTCCTGATGACTTCCTCACCTCGCTGTTCCTTTTAGCATCAGGATAAAGGAGGGATGGAGCAGAGAGGTATTTGCGGAGCACGTGTATTATCTCATCTGGAAAGGATGCAGCAGACCCTCCTCCCAAGTCACAACTTGTCTTTTTCCCTTAAGCCCTGCAGACACGAGGAAATCTTAATGGAGGCTCGTTGGCCTGCAGGCTTCAGTGTTTCCCAGCGAGGACGTCGTCTCCGCGTGTCAACAGAAAGCTGTCTGACGTGTTGGCCACGTTTCCTCCTTCATTTAGTTTGTTCCTCATTGACAAATTTCTCTGGAAGCCTGAGGGCAGCAAGAAGGAAAACCT
This sequence comes from Spondyliosoma cantharus, assembly GCA_900302685.1. NCBI lineage: Eukaryota > Metazoa > Chordata > Actinopteri > Spariformes > Sparidae > Spondyliosoma > Spondyliosoma cantharus. The sequence goes on from OMLP01016392.1 coordinate 4,881, forward strand.
GCATCTGTCTACTGAGAGGCTGAGACAAAATGTAAAGCTTTCTCACGACCTCTGACCTTTCGTTCATGAATCATAGATGAAGAAGGAGAAAACTCTGAAAAGGGATTAATCTGCTCATATTTTTAATTTCAGAAAACTAGCTCGACAGAAGATAAATCTTATGTACGATACGTTTGAGGTCCCACAGACCAAACTGTGCAATAATTGTAATATAAATAACTGCAAAATGAATCTTATTCCCCTTTTAAATACTTTTTCTTATTACCTTATTAAAATCCGACATGCAGGAAAGTATTAAAGTGGCGATCTTTACCTCAACTGGGCTGGATGACAAACACAGATTATTATGTCTTTATTTATTTTCACCTTAAAACTGAAGATAACTTGAATCAAAACTTATTTTATATACATAATGTACTGATCGGATTATTACGAACCAACCAACACACTACTTATTAACCGCACGGATAATCTATAAAGCTCAAAATAACTTGCTTGCCTAACTGTGTTCAGAGGTTGTTTGACATAAGAGAGAATCAATATGAAGTCAGGGGAAGGAGTAAAGACAAACATAAAGAAAAGAAGAAAAGATATCTGTCGAATGTTAAATAATGTTTAAAAAGAAAGTGGTAAAGCAAATATAAAACTCAGCTGTGATCATTTTGCAACTTTTGTTTTTGTTTCTGTTGTGTTTTCTTCACGTATAGACGATTAATTAATTATGAGCTGCTTACACGAGACTTAAAAAGGGCAGGTAACAACAGCCTTCACCTTTTCAGGCAATATATTTGTTGTTGACGTCGTGTTTTTGTTATTTATTTGTATGTGCAAACTGAACTGAACAATCCAGCCACTCCAAATATAAGAACATGACACAAACAAGGAAGGAAATATTAAAAAAATACTTAATTTGAGTTACTTTTCTAATGATTTAGTCACAATAATAAAGGCTTTTGTTTTCTTCCTTATTTGTTACATGTTCTTACATTTAGACAACTTAAAAACAAAGAGGCAGGCAAAGATATCAAGACAAAGCAATGTACAGTCTGCTTTTTCTATCCGGTGACGTGACTTATTTCTGCGACAGTCTCTGTAGAGTCAGTTTGACATTTTCTGAACAAAATGTTTTAAAAATCCAGAGACAAAAGTCCCTGCAGACATGAACACATTTTAAATTTAACCACATTTTTAAAGCCGACAGAAGTAATGAAAATGTTTGGTAGCAGACCTCTAAGAAAAGGCATCAGTCCAAAATCACGTTATATAAGAAATTCTCCCAAAAATAGTCAGTGTTAAAATGGGCTTCCGGATTCCCAACAGAACATTTATCTTAACTTTAGTCTCAACAGAGTCCTTCTGTTTCTCTCTGGCCTCAATCTGAGGTTGTTTTAATCACAGAGTATCAGATTATAATGCTTCAGGAAGCAAAAACTGATATTTAATACAGATATGTTGCACCGTAATTAAGCACTGTTCATGATGACAAAAAAGTGCATCTCAATCACTGACTTGAGAACCGATAACTAAGAGAAACTCGACACTATTCTGCCCGACAATAAGCTCATTCCAATTACCCTCAGTTGTCAGTAATTACTTCTCTTTGATGTCTTTAATGGTTCCTGACATAGTTGTCTATAATATTTTGGGCATCTGGCTGCTGGAGATCAGTGAAACAAACCTATAAAACATACAACTTCCCCCTGAGGGGTGGCGGTATCAGTCCAATCAGAGCCATCATTAGATGTGATAAGACCTCCGCAGAAACACTGCACAGCTGTTGCACAGAGGAGAGGGGGGAAAAAAAACAAAACACAGATAACCTGGATAATAGCAAGTGCCGCGGGCTTGATTCATTTCCAAATGTTAACAAGGCCATTTCACAGCTCCAGCATGCCGCGCAGTATGTTAATACCACTAATAAGCCTATCTCTGCGAGTCATCTCGGATGGCAGAGATTTGAGCGTCAGGCGGTGTTTTACAATAAAGCTGCTGGCCACATTTTAAATGAAGCATAACTATTTATGATTCTACAAAGCTGACATAATTGCTTAAAGGGTAACTGAGGAGAGCGTTTGGTCTCGTACTTTGTTTTCTGTATTATGAAAGGGGAGATTTCACTGTTTGCATGTCATAAAGGCTACTGTGTAGGCCATCAGAGCGATGGGAGGAACTTGTGCTCGCCTGTTAAGCAATTTTGCAGCTTTTATTCGAGCTGTCAAGTCAAACAATCGGGAGATAATGCAGCCTTGGTTTGTAAATTATAAACGTGTCAAGAGATTCACTAAAGGCATTGACAGATGCCACTTATCTCCAGCAGGCTCTGCAGTGTGACTGTATCATCAGAAGGGAAATATAACATTTTGATGTTTACATAAGAGAAGTATTAGTATCAGTCAGAAATGTAATTCCTTTCACCCATCCCTCTCGCAGGGGATTGACTCCCCAAAAAACATACAATGATTTTTTTTAAGCTAACAAAACAAAAAAAACAAAAAAAAAAAGAGCAGAAAAGCATCCTCGCTGATCTTCTGTCCATTTCCAACATCGCTTCTTGTATATTTTTTGGTGGAAATCCTCTTAGAATGCAAAGTAAATAGATTACGATACAGTGAGGGATTAGGGCTCGCGCGGCGCTGTCAGATTAGTCGGTGAGCGCAGCGCGTCGACAGCTCTGACACGGCTATGGCTGCTGTTCAGGAAAGGGGCTCCGCGCGATGCTTTAAAGACGCTGGTTGGCTCCTATTCATGAATAAAACTGTGGCCCGTAATCTCGGCCAACACACACACACACACACACGCGCGCACGCACACGCACACACACACACACACACACACACACGGAGGAAGCCTGGAACATTCAATATCAATGGTGATGGAAGTATAATAGAAGTGTTTATTTTTTCAGGCTGATTAATGGACGAGGTTTAAAACATTCTCTGTCGTGTTTTTTTAAAAGGCAGAACCCGTCGTAACTGTTTTCTTTTAAGGTTCATTTAGTTTAAGACTTCACAAAGACAGAAAATAACCTGAACTCACATCAAACAAGCTGCTCGCTGCTTTTGATTTGGCTGAAATATCAAAGAAATACTGTGACAGGTCTATAAAATGATCACTGTGTTTCAGTTTAAAATGTACAAAAATTAATACAAAACTCGTGTATTTACATCTATTATACAGTGATTAAGCATTTGAGTCCGTGTCCAGGTGTATTAATACAGGTAAGTATCTACTGTGAATATAAAATTATAGACAGAGAGAGAGAGCCTGTTACTGGTGAGATGTTGTTGTCTCTCCACAGTCCCACTGGGATCAATAAAGTGCTCTTATCGTGTCCTCGTTTGTTTTTCAGACCATTCCTAAATGGACCACGTGCAGCATCTCGGGGTCGTCATCTTCCTGAGAGAGAGAAAACAAAAAGAAATGTTACGAGTTAGAAACTTGAACGCCGCGTGAAGGCTTCACTCGTTGATGCTGAACTCATTAAATCCTTTTTATCCTTTATTCACTCCTGAAAGCTGCACTGACACATGAACGTTAACTTTCAGAATATAATGGTTTCAGATCTGAAATATAAAGTCTAAAAGCCTTCAGAAGCCTTAATATTTTAGACATTATGAAGATGAGGAGAATGAACTTTATTAATGCTGCAACTAACAACAATTTAATGGTTGATTAATCTTCTCAATTAATTGTTTAGTCTATAAAACATCATTGCAAAGTCGCTGGTCCCAGTAACTATTTTGCATTTTTGTTGGAAAAATGATCATTAATCCATCATCAAAACAGCTGATGAACATTTTCTTGTTATCATCTAATTGATTAATTGATTGTTGTGGCTCTAAACTGCAGACTTTAACTAAGATACTAAACTCTAGTATTCTTTAACTAAAGTGCAGTTTAAAAGAGTTTCCCAACCTTTTTTCTATGATACCTTAATATAACTCAATACTCCTCATTTGCTCATAACTCATAGGCCTAATATTAGATGAATATCAGAAAAGAAACACACCAACATTACTTTAACCCGCCATTCAGCATTTATAAGCAGTATCTAAACATTTAAACTTAACGCATTTAACAACATCCATGATTTCCTCTGTGGGTACAAATAAGTGAAGGCTTGTTCATAAACTGATAATCTTTTATAAAGTTTGAACTATAATTGAACCTTTAATTGTTGACAAACACTGAACATTAATCAACACTTACCAACGTTGTTACATCTGCTTCTAACGACATTATAGTGCGTCAGAAACCATTAATAAATGTTTATGTGTTGCCAGAGAAACACACTTTAGTTTCTTCTAGTTTCCTCAGGTCGGGAACAAATGAACTGTAGTAAATAATGCAACAACATTACTACTGTATTAACACTACTGGCTCTTTTCCCTCTGATCCACAGACATGACATGATACTAGTCTTGTGATTTCTGTCAACAGAAATGAAAAGAAAATCAATTTCGGGTCAATCAACTTACGTTCCTGTTGTCTCTGACACCTCCACTGCTCCCTGCAGAACAAACTGAAATGACAGCAAATGTTGGAGGATGTTAGACGCTCCTGTGAACCAGCTGTGACACTTTAAACAAGTACAACAACCAGACATTAGACATGCATAATCACACACGGCAGCCCTACAGCACATAAACACACGCGTGCCGCTGAATGCCTGAACAGGTTACATGCTCGCTCAGTGGGACGGACACGTCGCCTTTTCTGGGTTTTAACGAATGTAAACCGTTGTCACTCATGGCGATCTCTCTCGCTCTGAGCTCTGCGTTAATAAGGTTATGATTGACATTAAAACCCCGGCATGCCTTATACAGAAATTTAAAAACCTGATGCAAATTCCCTCCAATAGCCTACAGTCCGGATTATCAAATGACAGAGCGATTTGATAGCGAGACAATTGCTAATCACCCGAAAAATGGAATTATTAAAATGGAGAGAGCAGGAAGGAGGAGAGGAGCAGAAGAACGACGAGGTGATGTTTTCTTAATGGGTGTTTTTCCTAAATGACCAGTTAGTCATCTCAGACATCTGAGACCGGCAGAGGAGAGCACTCAGGCTACATTTAGAGAATAAAACAGGTTGAATGTCACCAGAGGATTGCTGTGGGGCTTAAAAAACGTGTCCTGAAACCGACATGTTGAACATGATGAGATTTAATATAATGAGCTGCGTCTCTCTCTCGGCTGTTAGTGAGAAGAGGCTTGTTGTAGGTAATTTGGGTAGAATTCAGGGCAACATTGTGGGTGATTTTCTTTAAAGTTAAAATGACAGAAAGGGGAATTCAATGTATTTTAAAAGTTGGGTCGAAGGAGGTGAAGCTGGTAGCGTGAAAGCCGGGTGAGACCACTGATGGTGTTTAGATGAGTGGAACAACTCGATATTTTTGATGATATGTCGGATCATTTTCCTGCAGTGTTTGTGGCGACAAAGCCGGTTTAGCCAAAACAAGATAACACGATAAGAAAACAATAGCCGAGAGGTTTTTGTGCCCCGACCGAACAAGATCATAAATGTAAAGTTTCAACATATTGGAGGTTTGCAGAAACATTGCTAACATTTACTCTTTGGTTCCCATCTTCTTTCTTGTAAAAACCTGGTGTCTACATTACCCACAATGCAGCATGGTCAGCAACAGTTGAGTATCAGATTTAGATCAAGCCTACAGGATGAGTCTTTGAAGTTTCACGTTGTGAATTTGAGCGCCAGAACCGGCTTAAATCATAATTTAAGCCATTCGGTCCAATAAAATTTGGAAAGTCAAAAAGAGGCTCAGGATTAAATAATTTGATTTCTATTGAAGTTAGCCCGGCACTAAACCAGAAGTTAGCTGGCTCGGTCTTTGGGCCCCACAACACGGAAGATCCAAGTAATTTTACAGCTGGGAAGTCGAGTCATTTTGGCTTCATATGTCACTGAGCAGCTTCCCTAGGAATGAACGTGGCGCCACCTCCAACATCTGTGTCCAGATTTAATGTAACGTCCTTGATTCAGATGTGTTTTGCCAGCAGCAGTTAATGTATCCGTTAGCTGTTAGCAGAGCTACAGAGGTCTGGCATGCTCACTTCTTTCTAACCCTACTCAACCAGATTGTGACATATATGCAGTAGTTCTCCATGAGACCTCAACCGACATTGAGTTGCAAAATCAGTGGAGTTGCCTGTCGATCATCTGAAACACAAAAATCATTACAACCGCTGCAACAAGACCTGAAAACACGAAGCTTCACTCACAAACCTCTACTCCTCTTATGTTTATCATTCTGAATCGGTGGCCATTAATCTGCAGGTCAAAAATGTTCCTTATCTATATTCTTGTGATTCTTTACCCGAGAAAAGATACAGAATTGGATAACTCTTCACAGACACAACAGAGATACAGGCGCTTAAAATACAGCAGATAGACGGGCAGACACACCTGTTTGTCTCAGTGTCCTGAACACATCTGGGCTCACTCTCACACGTAAGCTTTCTGGTTGCGGTCTCCTCTGATTGGCTCGTCCATCAGTACTGAGAGACAAAAAGAAACCAGAGTTACATTAAGGACTAACAAAGAAGAACATAATATACACCTTACAGAGGGGCAGCTGAACGTGAAGCAGCTTGTCTTTAAAGGTTTAGTTTGTCGGATTTTGGTGGATTTAGGGGCAGAAATGTGATATTCTGTTTGGGGATTCACGATCAGGCTTTATAATCTGTGCCAGGAAATGAGGTGAGATACTGAACCCTTTTCTTCTCATGGTTTCTGGACATGAATATTAAACAAATACACACAAACTGAAGTGAATTTACCGAATATAAAAGCTCGACTCTCATCACGTCACATTAACTTTGGCCTCCACTGAGCACAAATAAAAATTAGCCTCAATCCTTCCTTCACTCCACTGACAGAGGAGATACGTGACGAGTGAGCGAGGCCAGCAGCCATCAAAGGAACGTTGGGATGCTTCCCAGATTCCCGTCTCGTTCTCGCTCACTTCTCCGCGAGCAGAGTCGGATTTGGGGAATGCGGGAATCGTGCGAGGAGCCCCCGAACTGCCATTGTGCTCGCATCCCTCTCCTTTCTCTGCTCTTTTCTCAGCGAGCCAAACGGGAGAACGCCTGCGCTACAATGCCTCCCCTACTCCATCTCAGCTAAGCTGTCATTGGCTTCACATGAGAAACAATGAAACTTCATCGGAGACCAGATTACAAAAAGAGGGGGGTTCGATATGAAAAAAAAAAAAATGTTCTAAAGGAGGGGGGAAATTGTGGAATAAAAAAGGCAGATGCTTTTGTCTCTTTCTCTCTGTGGCCATTATCTTTTGGGAGGTTTGGGGATCTGCTTTCTTAGCCTCCGTCAGCGGTGCAGGGGAAGACCTGGGGTAGTACGACCGGGCTTTTGGCTGCCAAATCGCCCTAACCCTCTTTACCACTCTTTTTTTCTGCTCTCGTTCCTTTTACTGTTTTTAAAAAGAGCTTAGGACGG
>OMLP01016394.1:0-11965 GCA_900302685.1 Spondyliosoma cantharus
TGACACGTCCATACATACTGCAGTACATACTCATGCATCAAACACGTGAATGTAGTGTTCATACGCTCACAGATACGTGCACAGACTCGCTGTGTGAAATTCACATAAACAATAAAACTGATCATATATATGTTAACAGTGCGAGAAACTGTCGAAAATATTCTTAAAATCACTGAAGACGGATTCAATTCAGAGACGGAACAGACGAAAGAACACAAACAATAGTGAGATACAAGAAATTGAAGCACCAACAATTAGGATGATAAATAAAAGAGCCATTTATGTTTGGAAGGACGCCAAATAAAGATTAGATTTATTAAAGTCAGAAAATTGTGAAAAATGCCCTCAACAGGTTTCCTCCGCCGAAATGAACACCTTCAAAATCCTTGTTTGGTTTCACCTGCAGTTCAAAACCACCAAATATTCAACTTACAATCATATGAAACAAATAAAAGATCAAATCCACACATCGAAGAAGCTAAAACAAAAAGTGTTCACTATTGTTTTGTTGATAAATGTCTTCAAACGATGAGTTAGGGATGCGTGATGTGGTAAAAAATAAAAATTTGATTAGGATTTTTTTTACAAAAGTAATGATATATATCCAAATATTAGGGAGTAAAATGAAAAAACAAAACAGATTTCAATCTGATAGAAGCACAATCTGGTTATCCAACACTTGTGACAAAGATAAGTAATGTATTATTTTACAGTTTAACAATAAACTTTGACATCAGCTCACAGAAACTTACCTGAACCATCTTTCTTGCATTATAATCTCGGGGAATATATGGACCGATACTGACATGTCTGTGATGGGCTGTATCATGAACAGCTCTAGAACTTATCAGTAAGATATTTAAATCAAACACGGACTGAGAGATAATGCAGACATATTTAATGATTATTTATAACTGTGCTGAGATGAGCATTAAAATAATTACTCAAACTGTCTCCTGTAAACATCCAATCACAGTTTACAGAACCACTTCCTGGTTCAATGTTGACCCGTGCAACGAGGGATCATTACTTTCAGTTCCACCTCCAAATGAAGAGTTCTAGATGATCTTTTCTAAACTCTTGGCTCGTCTACATCCTGTCTGTTTACAGGGTGGATACAGCAACTGATAGACAGAATGGCCAGATCCCTGGGAAAAAAAAAAAAACCCAGACCCAATTTGTAACACACGGCAAAGAGGTCGACACAGACCAGTGCTCACAGCACAGCCGCAGTCAGAAACTTCTGATCTTTCCACACGTTGCGTCACTTCTCCCGTTCAAGTGTCAAAAATCGGAGTAAGGAAAGTGGACTCCTACTGAGCCTCAGCAACCGTTGCCTTCATTAGGTAATGTCTCACACTTGACATTTTATTTACTTCGCCAGCACTCAGCATGGTTAGAGAGCGCATGTGCCGTTATCTCCCTTCATGAACTCGTTGGCACCAAAGTAAACCAGAATTGGATTACATCTCCACGCGGTCTATGTGTTCTCTCGGTCTCATGGAAGTGGGGCAACATATGCAGCTTACGGTCCCGTGTGTGCGTACAGTTTAGCATGGGCGGCCCTAATGAGATCTGAACCATGACTCTGAATGTGTTAGTGCCACGCGGTGCCCACTAAAACACCCAGAGCTGCATTTGTCTGTAATGAAATTGACTCTTATGCTTTATTTTCTACTTCTGTTATTTATCGTCTTTTTCCAGTATTTATTTATTTTTTTTGCCTGTTACTCGGGGAAATAATTGCCATCAGCGTCGCACATCTTTTTCCTGTGAACTCACGCGAGGATAGCCTACAGCTGATACTCATGCTCACATTTGGAGAGGAATGACAGAAAGTTCTAGCCTCGCAAACCAGACCTCTCTTACAGCAAGGTCTAGCAAAGAAGGATCCGATCCATAATTGCCGCCCAATTATATTTGCTTCAAGCTGTACTGCTACGACTAATTGGTTCATGAATAATTTCAGTTCGAACCACGGTGGTACAGTCGGCACAGCGTGTGACACAGACGAGAGATAACGGCAAAACTGACCCATAGTTTCTTGATTCCTAAAGCCGGCACTCTATTCAGAACAGAATCAACCCCCTCATTACTGACACCGCTCGGCTACACCAAGGTTGTTTCACTTGAAAGGCTCTGTCAAGGACCAGGCCACACATTGGAGGCAGAAATGGGATTTATTTATTCATCTAGTTTTTATTTTATTTTATGTTTGTATGTTTTTTTTTTTGTTTCTGCTCTGTCTTCGTGCCTTTTTGCATCCCTGATCACATCGATGTGAAGGCCGTTGGTCAAAAAGCATTTCAAGGAAAAAGCAGCTTGTGTTCCTGTCTGCAACAGAGATAACAAGTGTGAGTGGGTCTTTCATTGCAACAATGAGTTGTATTTATCTATTTATTTATCATGTCATCATATCAATATACATTTCATCCGCCGACTAATATATCCGAAATCATGCCATAGCACGGAGGAATACAGCTATTCTATTTTTTAGTGCTGGCAGTTAAGTAGGAAGTAGTTTAATCTCTGGAGCTTAAATACTTGGAATTGTTGAATATATGTTGCCTCGTAAAATCTCTTAAAATAAGTTGGAACAGAGCTCTGTAAGCCTTTAGCTTTAGAATGACCTCTTTATTACGTAAGATGCAGCGTACATCAGCATCAATGTTCAGTTTATTATGTACTCTGCACAAAACAAATGGATGTGATTAAAAGCGGCCAGAGGAACACAGAAGTCACGTTCGGTTCGGCACGCACCTTCGTATAGGTGCGATTATTTGAAAGAAAAAGTAAAACATAAAAACCCAAATGCGTAGGGCTAGGTTTCCTTTTTTTTCTCCTGACAGGTCAGTTCCACCTGAGATAGTAGGTAGAGCCTGTAAACACAATTCAAAGTGCTCTGCAGGCACATAGAAATTAAAACATTCAAAACTAGAATGACACTTAGAAGAGAGTGTGCCTCCACCAAGGCCCTTACTTATAGAGCACCTACATACACCTGATTTATTTCTTCTAGATTCATGCAAAAAAACAACCAACAAATTACACAGACCAACCAATACATGAACCAGCCAAACAACCAACCAACAAACCAAACAACCAACCAATAAATGAACCACCAAAGCAACGAACCAACAAACCAAATGACAAACCAATAAATGAACCAACCAACAAACCAAACAACCAACAAACCAACAAATGAACAAGCCAAACAACCAAAAACCAATGAAACCAACCAACAAACCAAATGACAAACCAATAAATGAACCAACCAGCAAACCAAACAACCAACCAATACATGAACCACCAAAGCAACCAACCAACCAACAAACCAAACAACCAACCAACCAATACATGAACCAGCCAAACAACCAACCAACAAATGAACCACTAAAACATCCAACCAACAAACCAACAAATGAACCAGCCAAACAACCAAAAACCAATGAAACCAGCCAACAAACCAAATGACAAACCAATAAATGAACCAACCAACAAACCAACAAATGAACAAGCCAAACAACCAAAAATCAATGAAACCAACCAACCAAACAACCAACTATTGGAAAACCTCATGTTTGAAGCCCTGATTTAAATGAAATGACAGATTTCACAGATCTCAGGTATTCATTAAGATTGTTCCACTGAAACTAAATGCTTCACCTTCACTTGGTATATTCCCATGTATCCAAGAACCCTTAAATCAGACAAAAATGTGTCATATCATGTCGTTCTTGCAGATTCGTCATGGATGTAAGAGCTGTCCAAGTTTTATTTCATATAAAGAAGCAAAAGAAAGCTACAGCATGACATGTTTGAGTTGATCGACCTTACTACACACATTGCGACGTTGATGCTGAAACGATATACTGTACAACCCAACTCGGAATAGTGTGACAGTCAGATGTATCCACGACATCTTTACTGTGATGGATCAGGATGAATGCATGTACCGTTACACCTGCTTACACTGAAAACAAGCCGGTGTGACCATTTCTTGACATTCCAGTTAATAAAATGTGATATACTGGAGTTGGAGTGCAATTTAAAATTCATGCTTGCAATATTTCAGCCAGTGGAAAAGAAAATTCAGTCTGCTGGTCCACTTGGACGCTGTCCAAATGCCCAAACGTCATCCGTGACAGTAAATTAGAAATTTCCCACCTTTTAATTACCTGAGTATCAACTCTAACAAGCCCCCACGCCGCCCTGCAACACACACATACACTCAGTCACTCCGGCAGTCATCAGAACAGGTCAGGAGCTGTAGACACGACCAGGGCCCGGCTTTGTTAATTGGCCTGCTTAACAAGGCCTGGGGAGTGTGTCACAACGGCCCCTGTGATGGCCCCAGGGCTACGTGGCAGTGCTGCTTGTAGCCGCCGGGCCTCCGGCTCACCCTCCCCAGTAGCACTAATTAAAACATGCATGGCTCCCTTCTCTCTCATGCGGTGGCACGGGGTTAATGTGTGTACACCAGCCTTTGCTAGTTTCTCCGCCACTCTGACTGGCCGACTTGATAGGCCTCCACTAATGATTCTGTAGATTGGCTCTCTTGACTGTCATTTGCTGACCACTGACTGTTTTCTCTCCTCGCTTTCATTCTCACTTTCCCTGTCACATTCCCCTCATTGATATTCATGCTCCCTTCACACCCGTCTCCCTCTCCCCCCTCTTTTTTTCACTTGCACTTTGTTGCACTCCAACTTTTTCCTTTTATCATGCGAGGGTCAGAGGGGGCCTGTCAGTGTTTGTCCGAATGCGAGTGTGTCAACATGTCGAAATGGGCTTCGATTCGACTGTCCTGTCCAAATGTGAATTTCCCTCCTCTCTGTCATTCCCTCTAACAGAGCAGCGATTGGGTTTTTGATTATTTCATCTCTCTGTTGCAGAGCACCACTTAATAAATAATGACTGGCTGATTGATTTCTCCCTCCCTGTTCCCTCTATCACGCTCCCCCTTTCTCTCTCGCACGCAATCTCTTCATCACACTTTCTCTCAAAACTCACTCCTCTTATTCTTCTTTCATATCACACATGATCCTTATTCTCCATCTCTTCCCATTACTTTCCCCTTTCCAATAATCCCCTCCTGTGCTGCCTCTTGCCCTTTTTGCCAATTCTCTCTGTCCTCCACAGCACGCCATGATGCTGCCTGTTCTCACCCATCATATCCGGTACCACCAGTGTCTGATGCACCTGGATAAGCTCATCGGCTATGTCTTCAAGGAGCGCTGCCTCCTTCAGGTAAGGCACAGTCATGACAGCTGCTTACTTATAAACCGATGTGACTCTGTGCCCCGAGCTGCATTATTTAGAGGCTGCCATAGTTGATAACTAGCGGGATGGATAAGGGTAGGCAAATCCCTGTGGTTCTTTAAGGCAGGGTGCCGTCTACAGCCGGTTAGATGGCCTGATAAAAAAGTAAACATTTTGTTCAGGGGCTTCTTGTGCGCACAGATCCAGAGAGGCAGCGTTTGCCTCATTACTGTGCACATTCCACCTCTGCAGGGATACTTCAGGTGGAAACAGGGGCTGAGGGAGTCAGCTAAGGTAACCCACACACATACACGGCCTGAGTCATATCTCTGCAGCGTGCCGCGCAGGTCTGCTGTGAGCCGCAGTGACAGTAGACAGGACAGCAACAGCCTCCTCCATAATGCCAGCTCTCCCCTGTCAGGTCTGCAGCCTCAAGCTGTGCACTCTCAGAGCAAGCCCCACGGCTGCCTCCAGCAATATTGAAGAGCTGTCATAACCTGATACATTAGAAATCAATGTGTTGTAGCCTATTCATAGTTAAAGAGGGGAAGGATGCATTAAGATTCGCTCAAGGCTCTGTGCGAGTGCATGTGCGTCTGCGTGCACGGCTGCTCAGTGCTGCAGGTGTGTGTACGTGAAGGGATTTGCACATATCGATCAATGATTGGCCTTTTTTGTCGTTTGCATAACGATGACCTGTCATTACGAGTGCTAAAAAGGAAACACTGACCCGCTGCGAGGCCAGCCGGCAGCCGACAGGCCGCGGCCCCCTTCATCTGAGAGACGGCGGTTTCAGCCTGACATCTCCGTCTCTCGGGGAAAAGTTAATGGGTCTGTCCCTCCCTCTCTTTCATTCAATTCCGTCATCTTTCAAAAAGACAAAGCAAAGAAAAACAATCAGTTTGATCATAACTGCTCACACACAGGCCTCTGGAGTGTGTGTTGCCTGTCCGTCTGTATTGCAATTCTGTCCAGTGAGGTGTTAATACCGTGACATCGCTTGTTTGTGTGTGTGTGCGTGGACAAAGCCGGACCTGTCAGCACTTCCCCCACCACTGGGACCGAAATGGCCCAAGTAGGGGAGCCATCATCGCTGGGCTTACAGCACCTTCCTCATCTACTGCATACAAACATCAGTGGCTAATGTCCCACAACACACACACTTTCTGCCCAGATAGGTTTGGACAGAACAGCTGCAGGAGTGCAATGGTGCTTGTTCAAACAGCCCTATCCGAGTCAGAACTGATTTCAGGCCCGCCATCGCCTCCCATTTGCCTCCACTCTGATGGGATGAGCACCTTTAATGGGTTGAATGTTTTCCAGCAGCAGTCGATTCATTTTGAGCACGAGAGAATGTGCTGCACTCTTTGATTGCATTATAAATGAATTGTGCTTCTATACAAGGTTTGTGTGCTTTGAATTAATGCATCTCCAGCTGTATGTATAATGAAAGGATGCATAAAGACATTTTCAAACCACAGTGTGGATCTTATAACACTGAGCATCTGTCTTTCGGTTGCATCTGTGCTTCTTTCAGTAGCACTTTGGAGCGGGTGATGGTGTGACATAAAAAGCCACATGTTTTACGGTTTTTGTTTTAGAGGTCTCGATAAACAACGTCGACTCCCTGATCCCCACTGGAATCCTCTGTAACTCCTGTAAATCCAAATCCACTTCCTCCGCCGAGTGGTACGTGGCGCCTGTTTCAGGCTCACGCTGAAAAGAAGTAGCATGCCGCTTTCATTATGAACGCCCACAAACCTCTCTGGTGGGGATGTAGCCTGAGCTGCTGTAAGAGGGTGGAGAGGCACCAAGGACATGCACTGTAGCTGGGCCCACCTTTTGCACAGGAACAGCTCTAGAAACCACCTCTGGAATATTGTCTTTTTCCTTCCCCACCCGGAAGACTTCTGGGATACTACGACCCTGATCCCCAAAAAGTTGGGTTGCTGTGTAAACATTCATTTGTAATCAGAATGAGTTTACAGACTCGTCTTTCCGAGCCCTTGTAGTAATATCCTTTATGCAAAGTGGTGAACCCTGTCCTGTCCCTGCTTGTGAACGACTCAGCCTTAAGGATGCCCCAGTCAAACCCAATCATGAAACTATCACCTGGTTACCAGTGAACCCTTTTACCAAAGGTTGGCGGATGGTTGTAGCCACCATCAATCGCCGATGATTCACAGTCATTGACTCCCGAGCCTTGTACCATCGTACTGCTGTTGGTGTATCTCTCAGTCGTGCCATTATTTGCGTTTTCTTCACTTCGCTCCCTCAGTATAGTTAGCTGGCTAATGTTTCAAGCTTCTGAGGCTGAACACAGCACAGTTACGGACATGTGGTGAGTTAGATGAAGACTCTTTCAAACCTGGCACAGGGACCTGTGTTGGATGCTTACCAGGCAGGGATGTGAGAGTTGATCTGCCTCCATTTGCTGGTGCTTTTGGAACCTTCCTCGACTTTCCCAGACTTTTGCTGCTACTATTCCAACGTGTTGTTGCTGGCATCGAGTCCGAATGAGCATAAATTTACAAATGATGTCAAGTTGACAAGGTAAAGCATTAAATATATTGTCTTGGTACAGTTTTCAGTTGCGTGTATGTCAAAAACCAAAAAGAGCTAATTATCGCTTCCATCGAATCCCAGCTCTTTTGGAATCAGAGTTTTCTTAAAACAGAAGTCCTTCAGCTTCCTCTGCTCAAAATTTTTCCTTGATATTAGTTGTCACAGACTTCACACGATTTATATGTACTAGTCTAACATTTTAGAAATAATCTGACATGTTGATCACACACTGATTAATGGTGAAAGCCAGTGTGCTTTGAATTCAAAGAAGTATTTCTAGAGATGAACAAGACTTGGGCTGTTATTCTTGGTTTGGGACAGTTCAATCGGTGCTTCAGTATAAGAATTTTTGTTCTAGCTATGAAGGGTAATGAGCTGCACTCCCATTAAAGGAATGAGAATTTATTTCCCTTTTTTCATATTTTCCTTAGAAGAGATGAAACAGCTGATCATCTGGGAAAGCGGAGTTGGGTGGGTCTGTGCCGAATCAATGCTTGTTTCCGGCTCATTCTCTGTAATGTTTTAATGAAAGCATGTCTGCGAATCAAAATTGCAAGACGAGCATATGTCGTAAATGTGTAATCACTATAGGATACTGTCAGGAAAGCCATGAGATCATTTGATTCGCAGTGCAGCAACATACCTGTTATTGCAGTGCAGAATGGCAATGTGATCCTGGCATGAGGCAACTGACAAAAACCCAGCCTGGGAGCGGTAGCCTCTGCACTCGGCACATCCCCCCGCCTGGCTCCAGTGGAGCCACGGTCCTTTGAAGCTCCTCTTCTGAGAGCCTCCCTGTTAAACATTTAACATTTAAAACTTTGGGGGGGGAGAGTGCTGGGGTTGGAGAGACATGGTCGCCACATGCTCTCGCATCCACACAACCACCAGACCCTCATAATCCTTTCCACCCCCTGTTGCTTCATCCCCGTTCCTCACTTTTGACCCATGCTGACAGAATGAGAGGCATCACAGAGGATCTCAATAATTTAACTGTACAACTCCTCGGCCCCAGCGCTGATATATGCATGCTCTTGTTTGTGTGCCTCCATGAATGCGGCTTTGACTCTGTGTGGAGAGTACAGCGGTATTTTATTTGTTTTGTTATTCATGGCGATGTGTGCCCAGCCATGTGATTGAGGTGTCCATCTGTTTCAAGTAGGGCTGCCATGAACATCATTTAACAGCCTTAGAATATTAGCTTGTGTCTCCGAGTAAATATTAGAATATTCCTTGTAGAATATTAATGTTGTTTATTATGTCATAATATAAGGGATGGAGATGAAGATGTCAAACACAAGCAAGAATGTTGTTCTAATAGAGGCATGGCCCCCAACAGTTTTTGTCTAAAACCAGGCTCGAACCCTGAAGCCACGTCTTAAACTCGACTTTATGCAAAGTAATGACTATTAGAGCTTTGATGAAACATCATTATTCAGACATGAATGTGTTATTTACATCTGAAAGGGTTTTTGGTTCCAAATGAAGAGGAGTAACATTTTTTAAAACGCCCACTTATTCAGTGTCTGAATTCTGCTATATCCATTTTTTCGTCCAAATATAATTTGTTTTCCAGTCCAGAAATTATTATTGGACCAAAACGATGCAATAAGCCTCTAAATATTTTAAGGAACCTGTTTTTCTTTGGGCCCTCTGCAGACTGTTAACTGGTTAGATTAAAGAGCTTCAAACGGAGGGTGAGCAATTATTGAGAAAGATAGTTGGTTGTAGAGTCTCATTCTGAGGTCGTTAGTGCATGACCACCTGTGAATGAGAGTTAACAATAAACAAAAGTGGCTTGGACTGAATACTGGCTGGTATTTGACGACCTGGGAGAGCCAACAACGAACTGATCTTTCTCCAGAATCACTCGTCCCACGTTGAAACTGTGATTCTTCAGTCTGTTCAGCTGATATTCAGTGATCCAAGTCCAATAGTGTTAACCTTACACCACCCATCTATTTTTATTTGGAAGTATTAAGAATATCTTTCCTGAAGCAACACGCCTGTTAATTCCGGCTTGACATTATTGTGCACTTGGCACTGAAACAGGCACCTGTCTCTTTTTAAATCTGTACAGATTCTGATGCTGCTCTTCCACATTATTTTACCAATGACTGGTGGTTTATTATATTCTTCTTTTCCTGTTGCTCAGAGGTGTCCTTTATCTCTTTCTGCCCTTTCAGTAGTCAATTTAGCTGAACCGTTGTACAGCGTTTTGTTGTACTTTGTACTTTTTTCTGGAAAACCCTTTATGCAAAACAATATCTATATTCTGAAGAGGACCTTCTACAATTACAAAACATAAAGAGCATCGTGGCAGACATTTACAACCTTTTAAACAGTGATGCACCTTTAAACACATGTTTAAAACTTCTCGCCAACTCCCGTAACCTCTCCTCAAAAAGTCCCACCATTTTTTAACACATCTTCCTGGACTGCCATGACTAGCCGAGGTACTGCTCTGCTGCTCCATGTCGGCAAGCTTTCAGAAAATGTCCAGAAGTTCGGAAAAAAATTAACAAAGAGCACAGACAGAGGGATCTGCCCGTATCCTTACGTGTATCTAACGTAGAGCATAAATTAGTCATTAGATGTCAGTTTTGTGTGTCAGATCTGACTAATTCTGTCTAAATAAGGCCTTTACCACCCATAAATCCCTTGTATCAGCCAGTCTGTTTGGATTAAGTAAATAGCAAACCAAATATTTTGTCTCTCTTCAAGCATGAACCTATTTAGCTAATCACCAAACACAGAGAGACAACATTTATCCTCTCATTACGATGCAACCTTGATCCTTGATGATACCACCCACCCGAACACCAGTGCAGACCTCTTACACCCCCACATTGCAGCTGTAATCCCCGATGGCAGTGGCCTACCCAGCAGTAAAATGCAGATTGCAACACCGCAAAAGACTACAGCTCAGTGTGTCGACCTTTAGCCTCTAGATCTAGATCTCGATCTGATCGAGCATCCGTGGGACTTGCCAGAACAAATCCGATGGCCTTGATGGGTCAGGCCTGTTTTGGCAGCGTGAGGGGAAACCTGCAGGCAGGTGGTTTTAATGTTGTGGCTGATCGGTGTAAATCAACTCCGGATGGCAGTTGGCCAAAAACTTCAGCGATGAAACTGATAAAACTGACTTTGTCTCGTTTGGGAAGAACACGAAGACAAAAATAGCTAAATCCTCAAAGAACTGAAAAAAAATCCAAGCTCGATAGCCAAAATATCCTTTCCCATATTTGGCTCTCTGTTCTCAGTTTGGCTGTCCCTCCTTGCTGGACGTCACTGGTGTGAATGTTCAGATCAGTAGGTCGGAGGGACAGATTGATTTAGCTGCAGTCAGCGTGGAGCCTTCTGTGATCCAAAAAGCAATGTACTGTAAGGACAACGCAGAGGCAGTTGTTATATATGGCACATTTTATCACGCGTAACCTCCACGTCGTTTACATTAAAATGCAGAGGATCGAATATTCAGATTACGCGGGTGAACACACGGGCTGTACCTGCTGTGTTTTTTCGCCCCTGAATCCTGATTTACCTGTGTACTGTATTTAATAATGCAGTACACGATAATGACGTTGAGTGCTGTTTGCCAAGCCGGCAGCTTGCCCATCAGTTTCCCTGCATGCAGGTCCAACAACACTCTTTCCAGTCAAGTCTGCAGCTCTCCACTGAGCGATGATGTTTATACCCGTTTAGCCAAAGGCAGTTGAGCAGCAGCTGAGGCAGTGATCACTAAATCCAAATCCCTCCCTATACTTTACGCAGTCATTATGTTGACGGGAACAGTTGCAGACGTCAATCCTCTCCACAGATTCAGCTTAAAAGCCAAGACTGTTGTTGGATGTTGTCCTTAACTGTGAAGGACCTGCAGTGTTTACAGAGTAACTGATGTTTTTTTGCTTGATGCATTTCCTTCAGAGTACCTAACTCTGTAGTTCAGGCTGTGTAGTAGGCAGTCATTGACTTGTGTCTGACATCGCACAATGGGGGGAGTTGAAATTGGAAGTAGAAGTGGTGGTTGTTGTTGTTTTTATTTATATTTTCCATCAAACTGTCAAGACGGCACTGAGATTTGCTAGATTTCTGCTTGTGTCATGTCAAATAACTAGCTTTTCTTTTTTTTTTTTTT
>OMLP01016395.1:0-12614 GCA_900302685.1 Spondyliosoma cantharus
CAGACAGAACAGTAGAAACAGAGTATTTGTGTGTCTAATATGGCGGCAGGTGAATTCATTATTATCACCATCAGCCAGAAAACATATCAGTTGTTGGCTGCATTAACAACTTTGTATGAGACTTTGTATGAGGATGTATATTCTTTATTTAACCATTTAAGAGCCTCGTTAAGATTAAAATGTGTTTTTTCGAAAGGGAACAATGAGCTCACTGCAGACACACAGGTGGACAAGTCAGTGGAAATCTAAGAGCAATCACAAATTCTCAAAGTATCTTTATTTAAAAAAAAAAAAAAAAAAGTTTAACATTACCTAAAGATGAAACCTTTGAAGTTGAGGGAAGTTTCTTAGTCCACAAATCATTTCTGCAAAGTCACAGCAAAACATCGTCATAGCATTCTACTAAACGCCTGAAGGAGTTGGGGACTCGATCTGAAATAATTAAAAAACAACAGAGGAAAGAACAAAATGGCTCCATTCAGCTTGTCCAGTGCAGTCCAAGTCTCTGGAGTCCCAGAGATTTCATATGTGTTTCAACAGACGTTATTGACCGTATGCAGAAATGTTTAGTGAACTATGAATCTTCACTGTACTTTCCATCTGCAGAATCAGATAATGAGAGTATTTTCATTTTTGGGGAATTAACTCACTTCTAGGTTCTTTTGTAGATTTAACTTAAGGTTTTGTCTCATAACTGGAGCACTTTTAGCTCAGCTGTTGCCAAATAAATTAAAGAAAAGGGTGCAGAAAACACTGTG
Source organism: Spondyliosoma cantharus (assembly GCA_900302685.1). Classification (NCBI taxonomy): domain Eukaryota; kingdom Metazoa; phylum Chordata; class Actinopteri; order Spariformes; family Sparidae; genus Spondyliosoma; species Spondyliosoma cantharus. The sequence goes on from OMLP01016395.1 coordinate 759, forward strand.
AGGAAACAAACACGCGTTATAGGCAGTTAAACACAATGTGAAAGGAAAACTATGAAATAGGAGTTCACAGTATTTGCTGACGGACATAATATGGTCGCATTTATTTATACAAGCTAAAATCATTTTTCTGAACAGCCTTTGCCATTTGCACAACATATGGTATTCATAGAAGTTTTGATAAGGTGGCGCACACACACACACACACACACACACACACACACACACACACACACAACAAGTTATTGGGCTAAAAGCTGTTATAGGTGTAGAAGAATGATTGTAATTGTTAAGCACCGACTTGTTGACTGGTATTTTGTGCATGTTGTATGTTTCAGGGTTTGGAAACAGAGTTTGGGTGAATCCCTCTCAGCAAAAAGGAGCCTACATCCAGCCTTCATCCTTCTCCTCGCATGGAAGTGATGACTGGGGTAGAGGTGGAGGAGGTGGAGGTGGAGGGAATGATTGGGGCCGAGGAGGAGGTGGTGGTGGAGGTGGAGGGAATGACTGGGGCCGAGGAGGAGGAGGAGGTGGAGGGAGAAGAGATAACGTGAAGTCCTCCGAATTCAGCTTCTCCGGTCAAAACAGATTTTCATCGCTTAATTCTCCGAGCACCTTTGACAGGGGAGGAAGAGGAGGAGGACACCAGGGGCCAGCTGGTGATGAAGATGATGACAAAAAACTGTGAGTCTGCCATTTTTAAAAACATTTTTCATGCAGCATTAAAATGAATATTGTCATTTGGACTTAATTCATGTGATGTCCGTCTCATGGTCACCCAGGGAGATAATTCAGATGGACATGGACATTTGGGAGAGTTCGGGGCAGTGGGGCTTCTCCTGTTATTCTAACGCCAAGGCGTCTTTATCTGGTCTGTATCAAATACGCATTTAGTAATATGATTTTTGTTGTTATTTGCTGTCACATCACGAGATGTAAATTTCATGTGTATTATACCGATCAGTACGACACTAGACTTGAACGTGTTTGATATTACTTGTCTCCAGGTTTCACTGATCTCTCTCCAGAGGAGCTCAGGCTGGAGTATTACAACACTAGAGCTTCAGGAGATGTGCAGGGCTACGTAAGTGCAGTGTCGTTTCTAGCATTTGTCTTCTGGCCAGTAAGAAAGTAATGACTTTCTGGTTAAAGGTAAATATGTGATTATAGGATGATTTCAAGGAATACATTACTAATAAAGCTGTCTGTTTGAACAGGAGCCAGTCACTTGATGTTGAATTAGTCTGTGTTGTTTGTTAAAATGTTTTTATAAAGAGTAAGAGAACAAGAAAACTTCTGTTTCATGTGTTCAGATTAATGGCATCAATCAGCTGCTCAGCCAGTGGAGAAGCAGAATCCAGGAACTGAAAGTCATGAATCCATCCACACGTGCAGCTGTGGTAAGACACACAAATACTGTATCACTGCCTCCGTTTATTTTTTTATAAATACTGTGAACGTGGTATGATATTTATATTCCTTGCAGCTTGCAGAGTTAAACAACCCGGCACCTCAGGCACCTTCAAGTGGCTTTGGCTCAACGGAAGCGGCTGGATTTGGATCCTCTACATCGAGCTTTGGAAGCAAAGGTGAACATTAAGTATTGCTGATTCCTCACAGTAGGGCAGTAAAACAGTAGTTCAGCACGTTGAGATTAAAAAGAATGTGCTAATTAAGATGTTCTGTTTGAATGGATGTTGTTACATTTGGACAGAGCCAGGCTAGCTGTTTATCAATTTCCAGTCTTTGTGCTACGCTTAGCTAACAAAGCTTTTATCATTAGTTTTTCTTTTCTGAATATTCTGATCCATTAAGTAGGGCTGGGTGATAAATCGTTAAAATCCATTAATTCGAGTTTGTGGTTTATGACGATTTAAAAAAATAAATAAAATCGATTTCTCTTTAACTTGCTCTGCCGCCGCGGCTCCCCATGGGCTCCTGTAGTTCATAGTAGGCTCCGCCCTCCCCGCATTGACTTTCCATAGAGAAACAAACACAACAACATGGCAGCAAGCCAAGAGTTCGTTCCTAAAAGGGAACTGTCTCGTTAGTAGTTCGGTTCTGTACAACAGACCTCGAACAAACCGCGGTTATTTATCTTTTCAAGTGAGTTCGAAGCTGCACTGTTTACAATGGGCAGGGCAAATTTGTTTCAAATAAAAGCATTCAAATAAAAGCAATGCTTTTAATAATTTCTTTGTCATTTCAATCGATTAAAATCGTAAATCGAGTTTGCTGTGAAAAACATTTTTAGGCCATATCGCCCATCCGTAGCTTTGAGCCATTGCTCCTGTGTTCACTCACTATCTCTTTGCCTTTTATAGGCTTTGGGGCTCCAGCACCAGCACCAGCACAAGCCAGCTCGTTCAGCTTTGCTTCTGCAGGTGGTGGATTTGGTTCCTCAGCGGCTCCACCATCCTCAACAGGTTTTGGCAGCGCCTCAGCAGCTCCTACACAACCTCCCTCTGGGTTCGGCTCCTCTGCGGCATCTTCTTTCTCCTTCAGTGCTCCGACCTCCAGCACGCCAGCAGCCCCTTCTGGATTTGGCTCCGCCTCAGGGTTCAGCTTCTCCTCGACAGCAAACAGCGCAGGAGGAGGATTCGGGAGCGGCTTCGGGGCAACGGCACCTGCTCCAGCAGGAAGCGGCAGTATTTTTGGACAGACGGGTGGAGGATTCGGGACAGCCGCTGCTCCGACTGCAGCGGGAGCCGGGTCAGCCGGCGGAGCATCAGACAGTCTGTTTTCACCTGAGGACAAACTGTCCCCAGACGAACTGAATCAGTTCAAGGCGAAGAGGTTTGCTCTCGGCCAGATCCCTCTAAAGCCTCCCCCGGCCGACATGCTGGTGGTTTAATGCGGTGGGAGACGTTGGCAAGATTTTTGAAATAGAGACAATTTATACGAAGTAAAGATTTTCTTCTGACTCCTCTTGAGCAAACCAAAGTCATTGTACTTATTTTCAAGGTGTGACTAGAGTTTAAATACTTCAGATTGATTTAGCACAGAGGTTAGCTTTGGCTACATGAAAGACTTTAGTGTATAGGCAAAGTATGTTTAATGTACAGCTACACAATACACACTACATATTGTAGATTGTGTCTTTCTCATATAAAGTGCCATTTTTTTTAAATGATCGAGTGTCTTGCAGGTTGGATTGCAAACTTCCTGTTTGTTGAGATAAATATAATAATAGAGTTTCTGGTGCTTTATTCGCACGATTATGTGATGAAACAATTTATATTACGAGTAAAACTTAAAACAAAACATGCTTTGAACTTTGTAGAAACCCTTTACCTGCACTAAACCTCTGCAACAAATCCGACATAATGTAATTTTACCTAATGTATTTCACTGAATGCTCAGACGGATGCTAATTGAATCTCTGAGCTGCATTTACAAAGGCTGTAATTGCACAACTCGTCCTGGAGAGGGTGTCGGAATACAAGCCAACATTTTACTGAAACGTACTCAGCAAATGTACATGGGTATTTATTTATATCTTTGGACTCACTTGGAAAGAAGAGGTAGTTTGTAATTCTGCTGCTCTTCTCCTCTGTTTTCTCAGAATGTAATGTGACATCATTGAAACAAATAAAGCCAGTTATCTAAATCCATCCAGCTCGCAGGCCCACCAAAGAGAGGAAAGTGTGGTAGTGTGCAGGTGACAATGAGCGAGTAAGCTATTCAATACGTATTCATTAGATGTTGAGCACCCGGTGGGACCACAAGAAGAGGAATACAGTGACAAAGAGACGGCAATAAGCTATTCTGCTGCTGTAGGGCTCACGGCTCTGCTGACTGGAGCATATTTTCAGCTGACGGGGAGTTTGTGATAACGGCAAGAGGTGAAGCTGAGCTGGAGCTGCCTCCAGTGTGTGTCTCGGTGTGAGTTTGTGTGTGTGAAATCATCCCAAGTCAATATATCATGGCCTGGTCCAAGGCATTGTGCATATAACTAACACAGTTTAATCAGAACTGTGCCAGCCAATCATAGTCACGCTGTGTGGACGCTGCCTGACATCACGGAGTTACAGAGCCGACTGTGAGATTTGCAGCATCCACCAGGCCTGGAGATACGACTCCTTACAGCCTCAACATCCCCATCAAAAGACAGGAAACAGAGGAGACACAGCCAGAAGTGCGTCTGCAGGAGGAGCTGACAGAAGCCACGGAGGAGGACTTGCCTGCAAGAACACCAACAGAACCTGAAGAAGAACAAGTTCATCTCTTTATCAAATGCTGAGAATCACACAGTTCATTAAAATGAAACATTCTAATTCTACAGAAAGTCTCAATGATTAAATTGTGTATTATTGTGAAAGAAACATTCTACCTGTGTAGCTGATCCGGGTGGAATCAACTGTTTTCTGCTGTTTTGTTAATCTTGGAGTGAAAAGGACAATATTTATATAATTTACTTGGATGTAATGAACAACATGAAAAGGTGTTAAGCAACGTGAAATGACTACAAGTACCTCGAAAGAGTAAATATACTTTGTTACTTTGGTTAGGATTAGTCGATAGTCATTTAGTATTTAATCAGCCCTACTATGCTTCTTTCTTTCCCGTCTCTTCGGTGCTGTTCAGGTTCTCGTGCATGTAAAAGATGTTGAAAGTTGAAAAGGTAAAAGTCTGCACCAACGGAGGCTCCTGCCTCAGATAACTCCGCTCCTCAAACGCCTCGTGAGTAGTCTCGCCTTTGATTCCACAACATCAATCTGCATCAGTTTAGCACAGCTGATCTGTTGTTGTTAGCGGTTCTGGCTCGGGTGTGTGTGAGATGACCAATCAGAGCAGACTGCAAAGGGGCCTTAAAGAGACAGGAGCGAGAACAGAGGCCCTCAGACAGACGGCACTGAACAGTATGAGACAACTGACGTAATTTTCGTTTTATCGTTTTGTCGTTATTACTACGTTTACTCCCGTTAAGGCTCTGAATCTACGACTGACTGCCAGCGACAGGATGCAACAGAGTAATCTTCTCTCCGACTTCTCAGTCTGTCAGCAGTAACCTCCCACCCACCCCCTGCTAGCAGATAATACATAAATAATTCAACAGATTAATGAACGATTGAAAAAGAGACTCTCATGAAAAGGCTCTCGCAGGCTCCTTTCACCGAAACTTGTGTAAATTGCCATCCTGTGACTCTTAAACACATCTAACTGAGAAAACATGAGCGTTGGCACATCCTTGTTTCCCCAAAACAGCAAATGAGCAGATTGAATCGCTCGCTGCTGCCGTGGCATCAGACTGCCAGCCTGCCTGCGTTGATGTAATGTATGCATGAGCTGCTCAGAGTGGGATCAAGGCGATATTAAAGATGAGGGATGAGCCTGTCCACACACACACACACACACCCGACTCAGAAGGTTTTTTATTGGTGGCAATTAATCACTCTGGAGTGCATTAAGACCTGTATAAGGTTATGGCGTAAGATGCGATTATATTATAATAAAGAAATTATTAAATTCTACACATCCGACCTGTTGTGTTCAATAGTGAGGGATATCATTTATGAATGCAGTCATTTCCTCCTCCGTCCCTCGTGGGGATTGCTCAGCAGCATTCCCAAGGGGGAGCACACACACACACACACACACACACCTATCCTGTACTGTACACACACACACTCCCCCTCCTCCTGCTTGAAACTCCAACCTGCCCCAACCTCCTGTGAAAGTACACAAACCCAGTCCCATGAGCAGGATGTGTGCTGTGATTCCATCGACTGCGACCTGACCCCGGCAGCATGCAGCAGGTCATACGTTGTGTACGGTGCTCTATTATATTTGACACACTTTTCCATCGGGGCTCTGGGGTTATCTATCTTGCTAATTCCCTGTTTAGCTGTACACTGCAGCCGTGTATGTATGTCAGAGCTCTAAACCGATCAATCCTTTGAATTATGACTTTCTAGCCTGCAGCCATTGCAGTCCCTCCTCCTCCTCCCTGGCTGCCTTCTCCAGACTTTAATGACACACGCTGCTTAAAATGCACATAGTATTCATTGCTGTTACACTGCGATTGTGGTCACTACAGCGCCTGATGACAGCAACAGATGCTCTTGAATCCCCTCTCACTGCAGAATGCCAATGAGCTGATTCGGATTCAGCGCCGGTGTTAATGTTTGATGGGGTCTGATTCCAGTCGGCCCTCCTTACTGTTGCAGCGCAGAACAAGAATTGATTGTGTTGTGCCACAGCGGTTCGCCTATGGGAAGCAGGGCATTGATCCAAGGCCGGTGATTTATGCCTATTTGAATGGCTTGCTGCACGGCTGACTGAGTGGCACATATTTCACCTGCGAGGTTCTGGACCTGGGTTTACTGTGCCGCAGATGTTTATGGGTTCATATCAGGATACCTTCCGCACACAGACAGTAATAACACACTGTGGTGAGCAAACACTGTCAGCGCAGAGGATATATGGGCTGTGGTGGAGCCCGGAGTGGGTGAGGATCATTTGAAGCGGAGTGGCACGAAGAGGCCGGGCAGAAAATTACACTAGATTGGATTCATTAGATTAATTTTGAGTGTGTGTGTGTGCAGACGCTGCGGAGAGGACAACAGGCACATCTTTTCCATCTTTCAGGGGCGCGATGTGAGAACTTTGGTGGAAAACATTCAAAAATGACCTAAAATTGTCCTCTGAATGTGAATAAATAGCAGTTTTGACATTATGATGTATGTGTATTATGTTCAAGAGATATCTACTGAAGGTAACATGCTAACTAGCTAGCCCTGGTCCATGTGCTATAACACCAGCACACCCAGCTGATAGCGCTAGCTGCATGGCTAACTAAGCTAACTAAGGGCAGCGACAGTTAGCAGCAGTTAGTGCTGCCCCCTATCTGTCTAGAGTATGAACTTCACAGGTGGCCAGTTCTTACATATTGCACCTTTAATACAAAGTATTCATACTTTTCAGGGACCAGCACGGCTGATTTTATATTTTGTTACCACAGTGAGGTGATGCAGGGCAGATCCAGCAACAATGAAGTAGCTTTGAACGCAAAAATGCGATGAATGACGTGTTTTATAAAATAGAAAAAGGAAAAACATTTAAATTGTCGTATCGATCTGATGGCGCTCCATTGCAGCGTGATCCTTGAATCATTCTTGGTTGCAAAACAAATACAAAAACATCCATGGCAGCTTCATAAAATAAAGAAAGCGAATATACGAGTGCGCGATGAGTCACCTGCAGATTTAAAGGGCCGGTGTGTCAAATTTACACACTGGAGCATTTTCAGATAAATGGGACTTGGTTGTTAGACAATTTTGACTTATTGCAAGCAAGAAACACCTTTTATTAATTGCTTTTTTACCACACCAACACTCCAACATGTGTGGGAAAATCAACACCTGTAAAGTGAAAATGCGACTACGGCAGAAAGGTGGCGGACTCCGCCGTGACCTGCTTCGGCTGCAGACGGCTCCCTCTGACATTATACGCTTTCAGGCAATTAAACGCAAATGGAAACATAATTATGGATGATATATTTCTGCCAGATGCCCCCAAATCCTAAACACTGGACCTTTAAAGGCAGACAGTGAACCTGATGGTGTCTCACACAGGGCTGATGCTCAGTGTCTCCTCCACATGGCCACACGTGGTCGCTGTTGTCCTCGCGGCTGAGAGGCCTAATCTCTCCCCTCCTCCCCCTCCTCCCTCCTCCTCCCCTCTCCTCCCCTCCACAGCAGCGCGCCTCTCACCGCGCCTTGGATGCCGTGTGATCAGCAGCGCAGAGCGGAGCAGAGAGCGTCCAGCACACCGCCGTCTGCAACCAGCACCGCAACAATAAAACCCAAAACGATGACATTCTTACAGACGCGACACAAACAAACCATCATTTGACAACTTCCGAGCTCGCACCTTGCCTTCGCCGCTCCTTGCTCTAAGTGGTGAGTGATTTTTAAATCTATTTATTTATTCTAATTTTGGGGCTCGATTCCCGCACAGGGCAGCAGCAGCTGCGGTGATGATGGAGATGAGAGCGAATAATGCAATTAACGTGATGAGCTCGCACTGATGGTGATGATGATGATGGTGATGTCAGCTGAGCGTGTCTTTATGTTGTAATGTATGTGGAGCTGCAGGATGAGCTGAGGAGCATCAGCTGCCCAACACTTGCTTCTCTTCTTCTTCTTCTTCTTCTTCTTCTACTCTCACGTTCGCAGCAGTAGAAGCCAAGATGCAGCCCTCTCCTACTTCAGCCAATCTCATGAACTGTCTGAAGGGATTAATATGATCATATGAGATGATATAGAGAGGATAATGCACACCAGGGCTGCAGGGGAGTGATTGTCAGGTGACCTAAATCCTCTTCTTTTATTGCACCAATAACTCAGATGTTGGAGGAGTTTGTGTGATTGTTGCAGAAGAACTCAGAAACTCATTTTGTGTCAGAGGTCAGAGGTCGGCTTTGCTTTTCCCTGACGGGGTCTTTGTGGGGTCAGACGTGCACAGGAGCCTCAGGATAGGTCAGACGTGCACTGCCGATTGTGTGTTTGTGTGTGTGTGAGCGCATGCAGGCGACACAGGAAGGTGACGGGGAGAGAATAAGCGTATTTTCGGATGCCCGTCCTCTGCCAGCTCTCAGGTCAGGCCAAGTGCACGCTGAGGTGTGAGATTATATCAGATGGCCACACAGATCTGAGCTCAAACTGTGTTCCCCACCTGTGGATGAGGGCAGGGACACGTGACGGGGCCACAGAGGCTTTTCTTTAAATGTTTCAAAGAGCAGGCTGAAAGCTGTGTGATGGTTCTGACGTGGGTAATTGTCAGATAGATTGTCAGGGTGCGAAGTGAGTACAATAACTGAACGAACGGGCCCTCCTTGGCTGGTTTTAAAGAGGAAAAGAATAATTATCCTCGCGCTTAACTCTTGAAATCCGCGCCTGACTCACACTTGATCCTCTGAGTAATCCATTGAGACAGAATTGAGACAGTAAAAAGCTGGAGAGAGATTCAACTCACCACGTTTCTATAGCTCCGTTCAACTCTCAACATTTTAATCCAGAAGGATTTTCCCCCACAATGTCTGCATTCTTTATAAGTCCAAAAAACGAAGAGAAAGAAAGTCTGTCACCCAGTTTTCTGTCCTGGAACAGCTCACGTGGCCGTCGGTGAAGTATTCAGTCTTGTATTATGTGGACGGGTGTGGCTGAGATGTGTGAGAACAAACCCCGTCTTTGTGAAATGTTCACCAGGGTGAAATATATTCAGAGCCTGAGCTTTACCTGATTTGTGGTGGGAGGGAAAATTCCAATATTGATTTACATCGACCTGTAGACACACATTAAGTACATGTAAATGAATGCGGTGAGTAAATGTGGTTATCAAACACGTGTGACAGATTTGCAAGTTGTAAACTTTTATGTTCGTTGACTGAAAGAGGAAACTTCACTCAAAAGGTTGTCGTCTCACGCCGGCACGTATCGGACGACGTGATACACTGTGTGTGTGCAGAGCTGCAACAGTTAATCAATCGCATGTCGGCTGTTCAATTAACCGGCAACCATTTCGACAATCAGTTATTGGTTTTGAGCAAAGAAAAGAAATTCTCTGATTAAAGCTTCTGAAATGTGCAATATGTGAAAAAGTTGGCATCCTCTCTCAAATTCATACAAATGGGGGGCAGCGTAACACCAAGCAACCGCTAACTGCTGCTAACTGTAGGTGCTGTTAGCTAGTTGGCTCAGTTAGCCGTGCAGCGAGCAGTCAGGAGCTTGGAGTGTTAGGACAGGCCGGGGTTAGCTGGTTAGCATGCTAACGTCAGTAGATGTCATTGACGTCTTAGCTACATTGACGTCTTAGCTAAAAAACAAGTATTGTCACATTTTTCAACATTTCTCGTCATTTTCTAGCCCAAAAAACGAATCGATTAATGCAGAAGACAATCGGCAGATTAACGGATGATGAATGCTGTCGTTAGCTGCAGCCCGACGTGTGCGTGCACGTCAGAGGAGTAGAGCGAGTTGCGTCAGATAAAGCAGGATAAACTGGCTTTTCAAAAGGCCAGCCTGACGGTTGTATCCACCGTATCATCCTCCATCAAAGAGTCTCTGCTCACCCGCACACACACACACACACACACACACACACACACACACACACACACACACACACACACACTCCTCAACATTTACTGCTAGAAAGGGCAAAGTATCATGCAGCACGCACAAAGACACACACACACACACGAGCGCGCTGACACATCTGACCACACTTCAGACGTGTAGCTGGCAGCTGCTGGTCCTGACGCTCTTCTTTGAAATGAAAATGAAATGAAAACAACCGAGAGGCAGAGCAGACACTTATCATTTTAATGACCGGGCTTCAGCGCGAGTTGTGTGCATCTTACGTGGCCGTGCACACACTTGTAGACGACCCGCAACAACTGTTACGTATCATCAAAGAGGGCAGCTGTGATTGGCTGGTCAGTATCGCACCTCACCTCCCGCTAATGAAGACTGTTTTACATACTCGACAGATATGGACGTGGGTTTTCACCTATATTTGTGAAGTTTGTGTGTTGAGTGTCAGCTAATCACGCAGTCGAATATCAATGTAGTTTTTCCAACCTATACTGGGACTCCACAACAGCAGCCCTCAGAAAAAAAACAATCAATTCCCCTGAACACCTGATACATGTTTGAGGCTGCAGCAGGAGCAGAGGTGACCTCTGTCGAGTGCACGTGAGTCACTGGGTTACGAACACAACACCAGTCCAGGAGACAAAAGTCTTCTGTTCGACCTCCTAGGAAATAAATACACCAATATGAAAAAAGGGTGAGTGTTTTTGACTTTCCTGAAAATGAATTCTTATGGTTTTATGCCATATTTAGACACAATAAACAAAGAAAACAGCGTATCAAGACAATGAGATGACAAAGTTCATGCACATTACTGTAAAACTAATATATAAAATTAAACATTTAACTAGAAGGACGCTCCATAAAGCGCATACCTCCACCAAGGCCCAACAAGCTGGATACCAGCCACATACATACGCAAGAATCAAGAGCCATGCATTATTAAAAATCCCTGACTCTGTCCCTTTATCCTGATCGGCACCAAAAGTTCACAGGGTCTATTCTGGGCTGAGAGCCGTCCTCCACCCAAATTTCGTAAACATTTTTTCAGTCGTTTTTGTGTAATCCTGCCCACAAACCAACATGACACGGGCAGAAACATAACCACCTTGGTGTAGGTAATTATGTAGGTCACAATCATTCGTAACCAGTGTAATAATTCTGAATCTATGCGGATCAAAACAATACTTAGAAGACCTTTGACAGGCTTCCAGGCTTTATGGTGCACCAGCAAATAATCCAGGTGCACACAGTAATACAATTTAATTACTTAAGAACAAAATGTAAATTGTAAAAACATGAATAAAAGTGCAGATACCTGTTTGTTCTCCCTCTACTATTCTCCCTCATATTAATGGAGACAGGACTAGATAATACCCTCTTGAAGCAAAAGACCACTATGAGCCTGACGTATCAGCCGAACACTCAAACCTGCAAGCAACCCTTAAAAAACGAGGTCACATATAAAAGGAAGATGGGAGACAAATGGATTAAAAGCCTGTGATAGAAGTCTTAAAAACATCAGCGGGCAGGGAGATAAATATACAGCTCTTATCTCGTCCTCCCGCAGGATCTGACTACGATCCAGTGCACACGTCCCTTCCAGAGGTTCAGCAGTGAATAAGACAAGGAGGCACGCTTTGGTTGACCCCTCGGCACCACACACCACCCAGGCCGTCTGAGCTGGGACTGTGTGATCCAGACTTGGTAAGTGTGCTGCTCCGCCCCGGGCTGGCTACCAGAATCCCAGGTGGGATGGAGA
>OMLP01016395.1:19969-33209 GCA_900302685.1 Spondyliosoma cantharus
GCCCGGAACGTGGTGCGCTCCTCCAGCATCTCGGGGACGATGTACAACCTGGATAAGAGTCCCGGCAGCGGGGGCCCCGACTCCACATCGCTGGCCGGCAACAAGAAGCGGCGCTCCAGTCTGGGCGCCAAGATGGTGGCCATCGTGGGGTTGTCGCAGTGGAGCAAGAGCACACAGCAGCTCAACCAGCAAGGTCAGTTTCAAGTTGGAAATGCTTCTGTTGGATGTAAAGGTTTTGAGATTAAGCTTCACTGGCCTGACAGTGATATTCAACTTATTCCCTCACACTTTCTTCACTTGTTCTATTCTTCCAATTATCAGCTTAGTAGTTGCCATTATTACGGCAGCAGAGGAGGAAGTCAGGCAGAGCGTTTTAAGCAGAAAAGGCTGAATAGGGAGGAGGTCAAACAAGCACAGTGAACTTCACTGGTGAGTTCAAGTAGTTAAGTTACGTAACGTTGGTACGTTCGGAACCTAAGTTACAAGAGTAACGTAGCTATGTTAAGCCAAACCACAATGTTTCCTAAACCAAGTAGTTTTAGTGCCTTAACCTAACAAAGGTTCAGGACGCCTGTTGTTGGTTACGCTCCGATGGTCATGTTGTTCTGAGTACAGTGACACGTGTTTTTGGGATCACTGGCAATCGAGAAAAAACTACTATTGCCACTTTTAAAGTTCTTTAAAATGCCGCTGGTTCCTTCTCTCTCATTAAAAATTCCAGAATATATGAATATGCAAATATTTTTGTTCATTCCTGGACACAAGATGTCTCCTGCTTCACTGATTTCAGCCTATGTGCACGTCAAGGTTTCCACATTACACTTGTTCGTAGGCTCGCCTCTTAAAATCAGACTTTCAGCGAGCGCGGTGAAAAGCTACACTTTGAGCAACTGAATGTGAAAACCGCCTTCTAGCGTCAGACTCTGCACGTACATCATCCGACACAGTGAAGCTTGTAAAATTCAACTATAGCGAGAAGAAAGAAAACATTTTGACTGGAGGGGGACTCTAAATTTTTGATTTAAGGATCAAAAATCACAATCCTCTCCGAGTGAGGATTGAATTTTTAATAGGTGGGACATTAAATCAACTTTACCCTCCTGCCTTTACAATGATTAAATTCTTCCCTGATGCAGTTGAACAGTTGAAGGGAAGCGAGCGCTGATCTAACCAGAGTGATTGTTACGAGTGTGCACAATAACATTAGCATAATCCACTCCGAAGGGTATCTGCTGGTGCACTGCCTCCGTTCTAATACCTCTAATATCTCTTTCAACAAGCTCTCACTGGCTTTACCTTTTTGTCGTATTATCATTGTAATGAGCCCTTTTTAAAAAAGCCTTTAATATTATTGTGAGCGGCGTCGTGTTGCTGAACGCCACAGTGGGTCCTGACAGCGAGCGTGCACGGTGGCTGTACAGTAACGATAGCGACACTATGTTCTTGCATGTGTCCTGTGGGGTGTAATTACAGATATTGTGAAGCAGCAACAAAGGCGCTTCTCATTTTTGTGCCCCGGCGTCGGATACGAGTGCGCTCGCAGGAACAACGTGTCCCACTCGGAGCGCTTTGTGAAGGCTGAGGGGCTCGACTCTGTCAATCCACTCAAACTCGGATGATAACGAATGCGTCACTCGTTGTCCCGAAGTTCACAGAATGTTCTGTTTTCTGCTTCCAGTACACTGAACTGTAACCCCGCGAGAACGCCGTCTGCGTGTTTTTCGTTCGCCGGCTCACTTTGTGGTCGTACTGTACGTGCGTGTGATCCGCTGAGAGCGCCGAGTCGTCTTACAAGATCTGAGCGTGGCGGCTTTCTGCTCTGTTTGTCGGAGCAAGCGTCTGTGCCGCTGTCAGAATCACACTGTGGAGGTCTTTCTGTGGGAGATGAATTGAGCTGATTAAGCATTTTAGTGTGAAATAAACAACAGCTCCAGCTTTTCAGGTGTAAATATGTGCTGTCTTATTGTCTTCTGAGATATTAAACTGAAGATATTTGTGTGTTCGGCTCTGAGAACTCGGAGGAGTCCAGATGACAGAATAACTCCAAGTCAAACATCGCAGAAAGAAAGAAAACAGTCGTACAGATTATAATCAGAAGAGAGCTGCAGTGATTAGTGGACTCAGAGATTAGTCCATTGACAGAAAGATAATCAACTATTTTGGTAATTGATTCATTGATGCAGTTTACATTTTTTTATGCAAAAATGGCCAGTTCTCGGTCCTGATTGGATGAAGTGAATACCGGGAAATGTATTTTCTCTTTGAGTGCTCGAGCAGGAGGAGGAAGAGACGCTCAATCACAGCGACGACTGCTGGAATACAGAGATATTTAACATTGTGCACAGCAGCTTTCATCTGAATATCTTTAGGTTTGACGAACATTCACAACACAAATGATTCATCAATAATCTGGGAAGTTTAGACGATGTGCCCAAACAGACATTTGACACTCAACTCTAGTTTTCAATGACACACAGCTATTATGGGTGAGATTGTGAGGAGACGGAGAGGAAGTGCGGCGTAACGGTGGTTTACTTCATACGTGTTCTCATGCCAGCTCTGACATGGTCGCCATATGGCTAATGGGCAGCGCACGCAGGAACACACACCTAAATCCTGCATCGTCGCCTGCTATCATTACCTGGTTTTTACTACCCATCAGGATGGGATGGCTGTTGCTGCACACACACACACAAAGCGCACTCATGCACAGCTGACACTTGTCTGACGCAGACGGAGCTGTCGATATTTTCACCACAGGGGCTTTCATGTCTGTGTGTTCGTGGTGAGGACGAGAGCACAATGGAGGGGAAAGTGTGGATGAGGAGGCGAGGAGGGGCTGAGGATGTAGAGAAGAGGAAGGGGAGACGAGGGGTGTGTCTAAATTTAGATGTTCTCAGCTGCCAGAGGAACACATCGCGCCTGAAACAAAAAGAAATAAAAAAAAAAATCCCAGGATCCTGCACCGCTCCTCACTCCTCCATCCACACCGCAGCAGCAGCATCGTCCTCAGCTCCTGCATGGGAGTTTTGTTGCTGTGTCGGCTACAACAGGTTTGGAGATGCATCTCCAAAACAAACCATCTCGACTGCCTGAGCTTAAGTATGAGTTATTACTAAACAGATGGCCCCTGGACTGTGTACGGGACGAATGACATGATTCAGCTCTATAGAAGAGCTTTGTAACGTTAGCCGGCGGGACAATAAATACTGTGTGTCAGCAGGATTAAACAAAAACTGACAAACAGATTTCCACGCTTCTTGGATGGAGGATGAGTCTGGGCCCAGGATAGACCACCACTGACATGTGGTACCGTTAAAGGGAGAGATCCAGAAATTTAGATACAGGCTGTTTTTGTACATTTTCAGTAATTTCTCAGGAAATGATGAATGGAGCATGATGAAACAAATGTGGGATTGTTCAGTGGCTGTTTAGGAGTGAGTGTGATTTGATGCAGATTCTAAAATATATCTGGATCTAGCTGATTTAAAGGCGTTATTGATCAAATTCAGCTACTAAATGTTTCTTTCCACCCTCCCGCCATCGCATTCATGTCAAAATACCGCCGTTGTCCGAAACCATCCGCCCCCTCAAGTGGTTGCACAAGCTAACGTTGCTAACGCTAGCTGGCAAACTTCTTTTTTTCACCACAAACTGGCAACTATTGATACCACGTGATACCAACAGGGTTCAACTATTGGTTCACAAACCTTGTTGTCAGCATTGTTGCACAGAGATGAACTAAAACAATAATTTTCGACCAGAAAACTCTTATAATGTTTTTTAAGGAAAAGAGATGCACCTTTCTACAAGCTCTGTAGATGTGTCTACATAAAAATGTGATGTGGTTTCATCTCTACTCACGATCGGCAGGTATTATAAATGTAGGTGTGAGGAGAGAAAAGGTGCGATTGGTGCACACCTGTTTGAAAAAGCCTCAACCAGGCCCAATAAACTGATTGGGGGTGTAAACAGAATCCAAATCCAGGTAAATTATGTAAATTCCTTCACGTAAAATCCACTCAACAACAAGATTACATCACTCTTCTACCAGGAATCGTCACAACAAACACGGTTGTTAGCGCAGCGACCCGGCGAGGCTGAAATGACCTCACCCTAATCTGCTGTTTCCCCTGCATTATAATTCATACCAGCTAGAGGCGGGAAGTGTGTGCGTGTAATGAGACGGGTGACCCACACAGACAGTCGCACTGACCGAAGGTCACGCAGGCGGATGAACGGACAAACATTCCCCCTCGCTTGGCCGAGTTCGATTAGGGTCCTCTTTGTGTTCCTTCCTGGCAATCGTTAACGGCCCGGTCCGGTCAGCTGTCACTGCTCTATGTTCTGACCGGCTGATGGGGAGGGTCGGCCCAGGTGCCCGGCCCCCTGCTCCGCTCGGTTGGTCACCTAACATCCGATAAGGTTCAACTGGTCCCCAGAGAAGAGGGAACGTGCGAGGGAAGTAATTTGGACTCAGGATGCAAAACAAGAGACCCAAAGCACTCAACAAAGTCCATTAGATGCCGTCATTCTGTATTCCCAGTTATCCTAAATGTGTTGCAAGTTAGATAATCAGATTTATAGAAGATGCTTAAATAGGAATTTACAAAGTGATGAACGCTGAGGAGGCTCACGGAGACTAAAAAAAAGACAAAGTGAGCCGAGACAGTGAGCGAACATGTCGGCGGCTCACCATTAAAGCGTTATTAGGTGGTAATTTGGTTATGGCGTTGTTATTGTGTCACAGTTTCTGCAGGGTATGTTCCAGCCGTGCTCCATTTTGTGAATTGGATCCAGTCAATTTACAACTGTGAGCAGAATCTGTTCCTTACGCAAGCGAGGAGAGGTGTTTTTTTCCGGAGACGTGTTGAAGCAGAAATTGCGAGTTATTTTCAGGACAACTTCATTTCCAGCACCGTTTGTAGCCTGCGAGTCGTCCTCTGGACAATGGAGGTGTCAAATCTGTCTGAAAAGAAGAATCGCTGCTTTCAAAACGCAGCCGTCATCTTCCCCTCAGGTGGTTAAACTTTCACAACTCTGGCTTGATTACTCTTTAAAGATCAGCCCTCTTACAGTCGACATAACTGGCGTTGTGACAATACATAATCAATATTTGTCTTAAAGATAACGTGGAAACAAACGACTTCATCCCCTCTGGAATAAAACCCCCATCAGTCAGTTGTTCAGTTAAGAGACGGGTTTTATTTCCTCTTTCGTATTTCGACTATTGCAGACGAATAAAGCAAAAACAATTTAAGGAAGAAGAATTGCAGAGCGCTCGATCAGTCTGCGCTTCTGCACGTGTCAATCATTTTAACATCTTCACATGCACTCGTTCCTGATGCCTGAAAGTAGGACAAGGACATTTCTTTTATCGTTTTTTATTTATTTTGTATGACTGCAGCCTCGTCGACATTTTCAGACAGCAGCTGAGACCTCCGACAGTTCCGAGTGTTAATGAATGACATTTAATCGTGCCCGCCGGCGTCGTCGAACACTGATGTGTAACTTTACAGATCGTCAGATTTATTTAACGTTAACATCTCAGAGGTCTGTGGTGCTGATATGACGCCTTTCTGTGAATGCTATCTGTCTGGATGAAGGTGTCAAGGTTAAAGGGATTATATAGATTATCTGTAGTTAAGTTGGATAAATTCCATCAGGTATGTCTGTATTAATGTCCACAGCGCTGGATGTATCTCAGCTTCCTTCGTGTCGGAGCGCTGCCTGGCGCTCCCGCTGTGTCATTGTCTCATTATTCTGGGTTTTGTAACAGGCGAGTGTTGGGGATGGCATTTAGGTTCTGTCTGTGTTCTGTGTATTGCCTGCTATTATTAGTAACAGTGAGGAGAAGCACACACACACACACACACACACACACACACACACACAGGAACGGTTTCCCAGGTTTAATGGGTGAGTCACTCCTCCGCTCGACACGGTCTTATCTCCTGAGCAGGTTTTATCCATGGCTGTGAAAACAGAGCCAGCCGAGCAGCTCCCGGTTCACTGTGAGTCGGCTCGCGGAGAAATGAGAGATGCAGCGCGCCGGGAGAGTTAGATTAAAGGAAACCAGGCGCTGTGTGTGTGTGTGTGTGTGTGTGTGTGTGTGTGTTTTTGGTGAGCGTCCCAGCGAAGGCCTTCAACTCTCTCCCTCCCAATTTGTACCGAATGTTTATGTGCGCGTGGATCCAAAGCAGTCGAAGGCTTTATTGCCACATGCAGATATAAACAAGTTATTAATTCTTTAGCTGTTAACTTAAAATAGAGGGATAACAACGAACGCACTCTCACACGAGGAGGTGTGCGTGTACAGTTGTGTATCCTCGTGCATTTACACTCGTTCGCCTCGCTCCATTTAGCTCCATCAACCCACTCAACACCTCTCCTCCTGTTTCTCAACCTCGCATTCCAGATTCCTTCAGATATCCTTTATTTAAATCGCCTGCGTGTTTATTTCCGTGGCGCTGCGGAGAGATACGCCCGAGAACCCACGTGGGAAAAAGAAACAGAGACGGGAAAAGTAAAATAAAATAATAATCTGAAACGGAGGGAGAATATTTGTTTGCTTATTAAATTGATTCCAGCTTTTGTTCTGAGACCAGCAGCAGCCACGTCTCCGAGTGCGCCGCTGTCACACAAATCATCTGGAGCTGTAACGAGGAAGAAGCTCTCACCACCGCAACTTACGATCAGAATCCAATTTGCCTCGTTTCTGACTTATTTTGTGTCAATAAAACAACGCCGCTGTTTCTGTTTCATTTCCTGATTAAGTGTCTATCTAATCCACAGTGCTGCTCCGTGCATTTTGTGTTGTTATCGTGTGATGCCAATGACCCAAAATATAAGAATCAAAGCCTTTATGAGCTTTGTTTTCAAGTGTAGAGTGAAAATTAAAGGTACGAAGCTTTCAAACCAACAGAAATTCTACCTGAACAGCTTCACCGAGTGTTTACCTGACACCCGTACAGTAATACATCGAGGCCAAAGAACTCCAGATGTGAAGGTTTTTTGAACAACAGTCTTCAGAGCTGTGTGTTTTTGGCTGGCAGACAAATGGGCTTTTGGTCCAATGGGACATTCAGGCGTCTGAATAACGGGCCGTCCTCTAAATGATATTCTTTAACGGGGCTCTGGGCAACAGTTTATCTCTGTTCTGGTGGGCTGGATCTGGCTCAGACTCGGGCCAGTTCTGGTGTATTCGGTTTGCTCTTGGCTGCCGTGCTACGGCCCGCTCGTGGCTCAGTTCTGGCACACTGGACCGGACCACCCAAGTGCCGTCGTTCCACACGGCATGTGGGCCGGATGAAGGCGTCCGGTGAGGGCCAGATCTCGGCCACAACAATTTAGCTATCTGGGATTGAGCCCCTTTGAACATCAATCATGAATGAGACTGGCTTTAGTTTTCAAGGTTGAAACCACTTAAAGGAGCAGCTTTTTTTTTTTTTGTTTTTGTCTCAAAAGACCCAAAGGAAGAACTGAAGCAAGACAAAGACGTCGTATTTACAACTGAAACTCAAAGTAAAAATCTATTTTTGTGGATTCCAACCTTTCTTTAACACGAGAACAGCCGATGTAGCTTCTGTAGTTCACGGGAGGAAGGTCGAACCCTCACCCAATGAAAGAGCTTACCACCACCGAAGACCCGACGAGGTGGTTCTGATAGCCGTACCGTTTGATAGCCTGCAGACTTGGACACATGTCGGCTGTGTACAGTTCCGGTTATTTCTCATGAGACGTGTGACTCCGGGAAAAATGCTCGGCTAAAGTTCTGCTTTAATCAGTTCGTCTGAACTCCAGCGCACGTAAAAAATCTTTTGATGGCTTCCTGAAGAATGCCGCGCTCCCCCACAGAGCCGGCCCGGCAGGACAGGCTGATGTGATGCAGATGGGAGATAGCTGTGGATCGCTGTTCTCTAGGAGTCTGTTTCTCGTCCGAGCGCTGGTGTATCAGCTCTAGACTCAATTCAATACCAATAATGAAACGCTTTCATCTAAACACAAGTGTGTGTGTGTGTGTGTGTGTGTGTGTGTGCAGATATTCCCTCACTGTCACTTATATAACGTTAGGCGACTGTAGCGGAAACTCTCCTTCCATTCCTTCGATTCCAGATTCTTCTCTCCCTCATAATTGAAGATGTGTATCGCGTTTTAAACGCTCCTCCGTCTCAACAACCCCCGTCGGTGGTTTTGCGCGTGTTTGAGCGTATGAAAGCGATCGAGGATTGTTATGGCTAGAGAGAGAAACGCGCAACCATAACCCAGCTAAAGGTCGCAGATGACCATGTCGGCTGGTTGAAAACGTTTACCAGACGTTTTAGTGCTCAGGGGTGTTTTCAGGGTGACTCGCTCGTGCCCTACTTCTTAGCTCTGCCTCTGAGTCACAGCTAGGAAACACACTTCAGGAATTTTGGCAGACATTTTGGAAAGGGTGCAGGGATCGTATCCATCGAGGGAAAATTTCACAACTTGTGAACAGAAGTGAGCTACGAACTGTCGGAATAGTAACACAGGAAGCTGTCGAATGTCTGCAGCATCTGCGCCGTGGCAACACTTGAACTGCCCTTATATAATAATAGCCTCATTCACAGGATGAATACACATGATAGCTATTCATATTCTGTATGACTAATGGAAAAGAAGTCGTCCCTGTGTGCTTCAGGTGCGACTGCCGCTCTGTTGTCTCCCACTCCGGCGCTGCTCCACCGGCTCATTTCTCTTTTGAAGCGGATTGAGTCACCGGCTCTCCTGACACACACAAACTGAAACCTTACTCGTGTCTCTAAAAGCTTTCTCTTCCCCACCGGTGCTTTTAGAGGCTACAAAACACCAGCTAAGCTGACCGGCAATCACTTTCTCTCCCCTTTCTGTCTCCCGTCTCTCCACTCGCCGTACTCCCTCGTCGCCCTCTTTGTGCTCCTTCCAGCTCGCTGACATCTTAATTTTCCCTCTCCTTTATCTCCCCTCCCTTCATCTCCATCTTTTTTCTCTTTGCTCTCGCTTTCACTAAGAACGTCTATCGTGTTTTCTCAATCTCGCCTGCTCTATTCTTAGCCAGACAGACTGTCCAACCATTCAGCTGCGAATCCGTCCTTCTTTATGTCTCCGTGTGAACTGTTCTCAGTTGTAAAGCCCTTCACCTGCAGTCGGATACAAATATGTGTGTTTGCTTTCTTGCCGAGAGTTAAATGAGGGTTTTGACACCGGTCTGATGTCTGTATGTAAATAAGAAGCGCACCGCCGACAGCAGGTAAGCTGAGCTTGTTGCAGTCCTGGTTCTGCCCAAAGGTAACAAATCCCTGGAGTCAGCAGTGTCAGATGAAGATAAGGTAACTCGTCTCTATCGACAGATATCTGCGCATGAATGCTGATTCTGTAGGCAAGGGACAAGAGTTTGGCATTAGAAGTCGACCGATCACGCTCACGATCAGCATGCAGGCAAACCGTCCTCGTGTTGAATCAAACAGCAAACAATCCAAATGTCGTCAACTCCACTTCTTGCATCTCAATTTACTAATAGGATTATAAATAATGATCTACAGCGGCACTAGATATTCTAGATATTCGTAAGCACAGAAAAATTGGCCGCTGCGCTGTTAACTAATAACAAACTGACTTTTGACGGAGGAGGCAGAGTCCAAAATGGAGGAAGTTGTTGCAATTTATGAGCGATGTTGCAGCTTCTCCTCTGACAGACGAGGCAGGACATGATGGACAGGACTCAAGCTCGCAGGAAGAGCGTAATCACAACACAGTGGTCGAAACAGAGACACCAGGCGAGGACAGCGGCTGTACAAAATCACAACGTGGGAAAATGCAACATATTAAACACGTTTAAGCACAAACATCAGTCTGAGTTCTCAACTTACTCTCAAGGAAGTAGGAGTGCACCTACACCCTCTGATCCATCAGGTGGACCCCTTTAAAGTTGGTTTGCGACCCGCCAATAAACACGGGACGAGCACAGCTGCCACAGACGTCAAACTGCTGCACCATGGGTAAAGCCGCGCGGCGTCGTCTACGGCTCGCGTCGTCGCCGGTGTGGATGTTTTTACAGTTTAAGGGGAAGACGACACAATTATAATGTGATCTACGTGTTCCACAAGGGTTCAGAGAGGAGGGGAAACAAGTCTGCAAGATTCAACACAACAGATTTTATTTCTAATGTCAGACTATTTCCTTAACAAAAATGCAGCTCCACTCAGTTCAGTTCGGTGGTTTGTTCGTGGAAATCGTGGAATATTTCCTCTCGCACACCACGACCCTCACAGCAGAGCCAGCTGAGGTGTTGTTCATATATGTTGGGGGGCTTTTAGCTGATCTGGCAACCCACAATAACAGAGTACGAGCTCTCAGATTCAGCAACCTGGATCGAAAAACGAGCACTCAGTGGCACCCGGCAAGGTTTTACCAGGCAGTCAAGTGACACCGAGCTCAATGGTGTGTACAGTGAGTCACCGTGTGCGCGTGTGTGTGTGTGAGTATTAATATCCGTGTGTAAAATACCTATAATCAGGGTGTCATTACCCCACTCCTCTCTGCATGGAGAGCTGTAAACAGACAATTACATGGAAAATACAGCAGCCTGCTGCCGGGAAAGAAAAAGGTGGACTGGAGAGCAGAGGAGCAGAGGAGCAGAGGAGCGCACACACACACACACACACACACACACACACACACACACACACACACACTTATGTTTGATTTCTAAATCTGTGTCATGGCACAGGGAGGCTGCTGCTGCACTGCAGGAAACATCGACTCAGAGATTTTGTTTGGTTTTGAGACTTAATGTGTTTTTTTTTTTTGCTTTTAAGTCAGACAGCACATTTATTCTGGGGAGCAGCTTCTCTGCAGCGAACCAGACATGACTCTGTTCTCTCTTCACTGGTGTGTACGTTACGTTCAGTGTTTAACGTGCAGCGTAAGGTTTCGTCTCATCCTCCTCCCTGTACGCGGTTCCGCCATCTTGCATTGTTTGCCCGTCAACAGTTGAGTAATCAAGAAGGAAATTACATCTGAATTAGATTACTCCTTTCCTCATAGTAATTAATTGTGATTAGACAGTAGCCCGTGTGGCGTATTAACTCACTGACAGACATCCTGCCATACATGGAGGTTTCACATTTGAGGAAATCATTTCCGATGCAGCTCGCTGCTGAGAAAGGCTAATCGCCTCACAATGTCCACTCCCCGGCTTATGTCCCCGCCTGAGCTGTTGATGCGACTCGCACGCAACGACAAAACAGGAGATTAGCTTTTGTTTAACGCTCATGCGTTATCATTAAACACTAAGTAGGCTACACTTAACTCTTCGGCACATTTATTTGCTTTTACACGCACTGCTAGAGTTTAAATGACTGGCTTAGAGAAGTGGACCGGCTGGCGGTGTCTCATAAAGGGTTGAATTATAAAGAACAATGTTTTAGGAAGAGCACAAACACACACACACACACACACACACACACACACACACTGAAACTAGAACTGCAGAGACACTCGTAGAGATGCGAGGGAGATACGTTTAATCACTTTCTTGCAGAGTTAAATGAACAGATTGTTATCAATCCCGTACCTGGCTAGATGCTTCCCCTCGTTTCCAGTCCTTATGCTAAGCTAAGCTAACCCCCTGCAGTCACCAGCACATAGACGTGAGAGTGGTTTCCATCCGCTCATCTAGATCCATGTTTTCAGCTGTAATAGTAACTACAGCAGTTAGCTATCGCCGCCTGACAGTAAGCATTGCTACGCTGCTTTAATTCTTCTGTGCTGCCCGACGTCACGTCACATGAAACAACCAAAACGTAACTTTGGTAGAGTGTGTTAATTGTGTGTTAAAGTGTGTTATCTTGACAGAGATAACACACTGGAGGATACTTTGTGTTGAGGTGCCCTTGAGCAACGCAGTGAAACATTAAGGCTGAAGGATGAAAACCGTTAACCTCCATCTACATACGTTTTTAACTTGCAGAATAGAGAATAAAGTTGAAATTCATTGAAAGTACAAGTTACATGAAGTTTGTGTTACATATAAATATATACTATATATATCCTCTGTCAACCTCTGGCTCACCGCCTGTGATCTTATGTAACTGTGTGACACATAAACACGTCTCTGAATCACAGATTGGTAAATACAGCCTCTCTTCTTACTTTAGCTTCTTCCTCAAGTCCTCCTTTCGTCCAAATTTAGAAAAGGTCCGTCGGTATAGACACCAAAACAGATCTTTCATCTCCAGCGCTCATGCCTGGTTACTGTTGCTATGCATGAGCGTTGCCGTCACCGGTGCATCCAATAGGCATGTCGGCGCGGCCGGGGAGTCTAAAAACAGCATTCTATATTACAGCATATAATGAGAGAGGCTTCATCAGTGCTCTCTCCAAATGTCAGAGCAGCTTTAATGATCTACTGAGCACACACACACACAAACAGAAGCTATATATCGTGTGTGTGTGTGTGTGTGTGTGTGTGTGTGCTCTTTTCTGCATTGTTGGCGTTTTCAGTAATCCCACCTTTCTATATTTCCCTCTCTGCTGTTAATTCTCTCCACTGAAGCTATTAGTTCAATCCATCCCCGTCGCTTCTCCCGTCCTAAACTTCTTCGCCGTGACTCGATCTCGGCGTATCGTGACTGTCAAACGCGTCTTGCATAAAGTAGCTTCGGCCGATGCCTCGGTTTGTACGCACGCAAGGAAAGTTTTGAGGGTGATTGCTCCCCCCCGGGCCGCGCGGTGCCTTCAGGGACGAGGTGTTGCTCATCACAGTGGAGCCAACAGGGGACGCTTTTAACAGCACACAAAGAACCCTCTCCGGCACGGTAACACACAACAGCTTGTGTAATGTTGTCATCCTAGCTGCTCAAACGGTGTACATGTGCGACTACCTCTAATTACTTCCTCCAGGAGTTGTGTGCATTTGATGTTAACGCTGTGTAACAAAGTAAGTTCGGCAGAGCTCGAGGAAGAAAATGCTCTAAATAATTGAGAGTGGATGGACCCGGGAGTGGAGATAAGAGTTGTGTGATAGAGATGGACAGAGGCCAAAAAAAAGAAAGAAAACGAACTGGGGGAACTACCAGAGAAGGATAGTGCGAGTGATTTGATGAAGCCAGCGTAATGAAGGAATCAGCGCGTACGTGGAGAAAAAAAGAAAGACAGCAGGGAAACAAAGAGCAGCGATGAAAAAGAAAGGAAAGTGTCGGGAGATACGATTTTAAAGACGGGAGGAGAGAAGTGG
>OMLP01016396.1:0-11314 GCA_900302685.1 Spondyliosoma cantharus
CGCAAAGTCCATTAACTCCTGATGATGGACACCTCGAAGGGCATTGTCCCGCTTATACCATGGTCACTTGCCAAAGAAAAGAAATTGAGACCATTAATTTATATTTTCAAGTGTTTTACAATCAAAATATAAAGTTTTTCAGAAGCCATAACTTAGTTTCCCTAGGAACGCCTGAGGGTTTGACTAATACCTGGAACAATCATTACCCTCCCGTAAGGTTCTTATGCAACGGAAACGTTGTTCACTCCTCCAGTAAATAGGACGGACCTTAGATACGACTTGGCAACGGGAGATATTCTAGTCCGCTCAGTGATGAGCCAGAAAGCTAACGCTACGCTAGCAAGATTCAAAGTCAATAACATTGCTTACGGTTGACAAACAGTAAATATAATTTGACATTATGTTAAACGACAAGACTAGCTAGCGAACCAGTCATGTCATTGTCCCCAAATCAATATCAAGATTTTCACGAACAAATGATCGGCCGTGTGTAACGTTACTGTGGCTGCAGCCTGAAGTAGAGAGTTGAACAGCGAACGGGATGTGAGATTATTCGCTTCTTCTGTATGTGGGTTAGGGTTACAGTGGTAACACACTATAAGGTATCAAAAGTAAAATAATTCAGAATGCAGAGAAATGACCCTGTGAAAGTGATACTAACATAAACTGTATAACTACGGGCGCGGCTGTGGATCAGGGGTAGAGCCAGCGTCTTGCTATCAGATGGTCGCTGGTTCGATTCATGTCCAGGTGTCCGACCTGCTCTGGATGTGCTGGTCGGCAGCTTGCATGGCAGCCGCCATCATCCGTGTGAATGTCAACTACTCTGGACAGCAGCGTCTCATAAATGCACTGAATGTCATTGTAAATGAAAATGTGACTATAATACTGATGTATTGTATTGTATTGTAAATGTATTATTATTATTATTATTATTATTATTCATGTGTAATAGCATTTGAATCTTGTACTTGGTCAGTGTGGAGCTGATTTGACATATATTTAACATACTGTTGGGTAGTTTAATAACCTTTCTGTATAAAACATGATGTGTTGTTATGTTTGATAAGTCCATTATATGTTTCTAAGTACAGTATTGCATTATTTCCTTCTGATTTTAAGTGCAGAAGTAGAAGATGATGGAAAAACTCAGTGCCTCATATTTGAACTGAAGTTCTGTACTTGAGTAATTGAACCTTCCAGGACTTGTTACTGGCGCTGCTCTCAGAGAGCAGAGGGAAAGAAAAGCTGAACTGAAGCTGACTGAAGCAGCCAATGACAGTTTCCACGCGCACGTTGAAGCGCGTCCTGTAATCTGAAACGAGGCAGCAGTGGCTCGACAGTCAGTCGGGACCTGTGGCGGACCCGACACGCCCTCACCACCGGGCTGCAGCGCTCTGCTCTGAGGAGGAGGACCGGGTGAAAGTGGAGCGGAGGGATAAAACCGTCCTCCGGCTGTCAGAAGTATGCGGGGCTCGTCCTTTCAGAACTTACGTCAGCCCGGAATCTTTATCAGGCTGTCGGTCCCGGTCCGGCCGCACTAACAGGACGATGACAGCGACGGGACGAGGATGTAGCTCACCTGCGGAGAGCGGCGCGTGGAGCCTGTAGACAGCGGACTCTTTCTGGATTCAATGCATTTGCAGCTCGGCACCAGTGATGAGTTGGCTCCTGGTGTGGATTCTAACAGCAGCCGGGATTCGACAGGTGGGAGGAAGGCTCATTATTCTGATCATATGTGGCTCATTTCACACAGACACCGTTTCTTATTATGGTGTGAGTTGTGAGAAGCGAGGAAGAACTTCCTGTAGGGACTCACAGGACGACCGGATTCATTCTCCATTAAAACAATATCACATCACATTCGGTGATATCGAAAGTACCGAAGCTGTCAGATGTTCACATCACAGAATGTGCTGGTTGGTGTTGGGGGACTTTTCCTTCAGCCAACATTATGTTTGTGTGACTAAGACTGGAATGTAACTAAGTATATTTACTAAAGTACTATATTTAAGTTCTGAGTACATTAGGTACCGTCACCTTACTCAATGTTCCACTCCACTAAAGTCTGGACTCTTCACTGCAACACATTCATGTGGTAACGTTGTGTCGTTGTTACTTTGCAGGCTGCCAGCTCAGAGCCAAAATAGCACTTTTTCAAATTAATGTATTCCATACTAATGTCATTTTTAATGCCACAAAATAACTTTTGTTACTGGAGGTAATTTGATATTATATATGAGATACTTTAAGACTTTTACTGAAGTACTATTTGTATGGGTGACAGCACAATATCTTTACACAATATCTTTATTAATATTGTGTGTGTGCACACACACAGCCTTCTAGTGTTGTGTCTCTAATATTCTGTTTTTATTGTATTTGCCTGTCTGTAAAGTGGTTATATAGCTCGTATCCTGAGGGATTTGCTTCCTCTTGAAGGTGACACACATTCATGTATTGACATAAAAGATAGTTGACTATACTCCTTCAGGGACTGATGCTTAATGATTAGGAACGGCATTAAACAGGGACTTGTTGTCATTAGCTCTTTTCCTCCTGACAGCACACCGTTCCTCTTATTACAGGGTTTCCATTATTACTCATATCTGTAGACGTGGCCCCCGAAAGACAATTCACTGCTGACTAACTATGGAAAGTTGTCCTGTCATTGGAAAGGGTCAGCTTGACTGACCTTAACTCCATTATTCCCTCTAAAAGTGTCTGATTTCACTGAAGCGGAGTCATTTTTCATTCTTCCTGGGGTTAAACTTGCAGATGAGACACTGGCAGCATTTGTTGTACTTTAGTGCCACCTCGTGGTTAAATAGCAAACAGCTCCTTTAATGGCTCCATCAGTGGGTTTTTCCCGCCTCTTATCTATCTATAAGTTTGGATCAGCTTTGGCACGTAGGATGCTTGTGTAGATTAATAAAACAGTGAATTTTAGGCCATTAAGCAACTAGAAAAGTAATCAATGTGATAAATGTCCGAATGTAAATAAAATATAATGTAAGCTAGTCATGCAATTGATTACATTCTTCTTACTTTCATTGCTAGTTTGCAATAATGAACATAACTGTTTAAAACCACTTTCCCCTCTTAAACATGTTGACCCTGTGAGGTGGAAATCTGAGAGAAACAATGATGAGATGATGAGAGACAGCTTGTTCGTTTCCACCTTGGCATTTTTGAAAAAGCAAGTTCCTTTTTCAAATGTTTTTTTAACTTCCCACACGAAAGCTTAGTCCGAGCCTGTGCACAGATCAGAGGTCATCTAATCCTCATGTGACCAGCAAAAAGATCCAACCAGCAGGCTCATCCATCCTCGTCACTCCTCACAGCAGAGAACACACCGTTTTAATTACCTGGCAATCACTGAAACATGACATCGGATTGAGGTCACATATGGAAACATTCAGAGACGATTATATTAAAGGGTTGTGTCACAAATATCTAATCTGAAATATATATATTGAGAAATGACCGTAACCCTGACCCACTTATAGTTTTCTTTAAAGCCTGTATTGATGTATTGCTCTGTAACTTTGCCCTTTCCTGACTATGATGGATACTTTTGAAATGAAATCATGCTGTATTTAGTCAGCAAAGATGAATGATTTCAGGATGATAACTGCATTAGTCCTGTCTCTCTGCTCTTCGTCCTTTTTTAGGGGGATGAACAGTTTTTCATTTTTTAGCTGTTTTGTTCCTTCTCCTTCTTCTTCTCCCCCTAAATTAGCTGTGGGCTAAATGAACTCTTCTGAGGAATGACTTTGTGACGCGGCCATGATTAGAGCTCATTCATCTGCATAAGCTTTCAGCACCTTGCACAGCAGTTATTAATATGACCGTAATTCCACTGAAGTGCCCAGAACAAGCTCAGGGATGTGACGCCGGGTGCGGCTTGCATAAAATGATTAAGCATTAAGTGTGCCTGCACACTGTGCCAAGTATCTGTCGTGAAATGGAAAAGTAAATTACACATATATTCACATTATCCACAAATGTAGTGTAGTGGATAACATAAACATAAAGTAGCAGAAAATTAAGATACTCAGTAAAGTACCTCTTTTTTTACTGAAGGAAGGTACTTGTGTAAATGTACTTAGTTAAATTCCATCACTGGTTTGGAGGATGTTGCCTTTTGTCTGAGAGCATCTGTAGCAGACACATCACTTTTTTCCAGAGTGATAATAATCTCTGGCATGTTCTCACGGCACTGTGTTCTCAAAACAAGAAGAATTGAATTTGGGCCCTTGATAGTGATATTTGTTGTCAGAAAGTTTCCTCTGGTGAGACCCGTACGTTCACCGGCCAACACTAACGTCCGAGTGCTGGGCTGTTAATGCGGCTCATGTGGCCCGTTTCAGTGAGAACATCTGCTTTTAAGAGCTGCAGAGCTCTTTACTGGGTGATCTTGGCTTCACAGAGCAGCTTGTAAGAGTCAGAGCACATTGAGGAGGAGACGGTGATTAAGTTTCATTGGCAGGATTTTTGTAACTGTTCAGCTCAGTTATAAATGTGGTGATGGATCACTTCGAGGATGTAAAGCACATACAAGATTAGATGTTGTGATTGATATAATGAGATTATCCCCACTGGGTGTTTCATTAATTTTTAGAGTCTTATGTGATTTATTGCACAGCGTGACCAGACGTTTACAGGCTGCCATGCGTTTCATCAGCAACTTTACTAAAGACGGATGGATATCTTGCCTCGCCACAGGGGGTCGAATACCTTTCATGTGATAAAAGATGGCATTTTGATTTTGCACAAACATGGAGAATGGTTACTGGAGTTTATACTGAATTATTGTATTTTCAAAATAATGAAAGAAGCAGGAGCTAAAACAGCGTGTTTCAGACAGAGCACTGGACAGCATGGGAAGACATTAAAGCATGTAAACCTATTTTAGTAGGAATCCAAAATACATTGATAAACCTGACAGTGAGCATAAAATGTCACCTTGAAGAAAGTTGTTGTGGAGCCTGTCTTTTAGGCTTAATTTGTCCACTCCCTCCCCTCCAGGCCTACTCCCAGAATTCCACTGCTATGCCGCCTGCCACAGCCGTCACATCCCCAGCTGCGAACCTCTACAACCGGACCCAGTACTGCAAGTGGCCCTGCGAGTGTCCCACGGTGACCCCGAAATGTCCGCCGGGTGTGAGCCTCCTCATGGACGGCTGTGACTGCTGCAAGACCTGCGCCCGCCAGGTAGGCGAGGTGTGCAACGAGGCAGACACCTGCGACTACCACAAGGGACTGTACTGTGACTACAGCTCGGACAAGCCTAGGTACGAAAAAGGAGTGTGTGCATGTAAGTGTCACTCACCCAAAACGACAAAACAAACAGTTCTCACACAGCAGGAAATGTTTCTGTATGTATTTTCTGATGTGGGGTTTCAGGTCCGATGTCTGTACAGGATGCAGGTGGCCAGATTGTGTTTGAGTAGAGCAGGTGTTTGCTGTCATATCAACACCAGTTGTCGTGGTAACAACACAGGTGTCACTTGAACAGAATGCTGATGCATTTAAATGTGGTCTGCTTGAAGCCACAGGCAGCAGCATGCACTCTCGCACCGAGCTGTGATTTGTTTGATATTTCAGTAGTTTGCAGTTGCGTGAGGGGTGTCGGCACGGACGTGCAGTATGATGACAGCAGGGTAGGGTTAGGGGGAAGCAGCATGATTACACACCACATATGGAAGCGTACTGTTCACATCTCAGCCCTGAATTCCATAGGGTAGGGTTACACAATGTCAAACTACTGGACCTGCAAAAACAATGTTTTATCAGTCATATTCTCTAAAACTTTCTATAGAGCCCAAGTCTGCATGTTATAATGCACCTAAAGTGACATATGAATGGAGTTTTAAGCACTCAAACATTTTTATAATGCTTTTTAACAATGTTTTACAATTATTGTCATGAAGAAAGAAAGTCTTTTTAACAACGATTATTTGACACTATTGCTATTAATGTATTATAATACATTACAAGAAAGGGTAACCAATATTCACTTGTGTCACTTGCCACAGACCTAACAGCTGCCCAAGCTTGTGCCTAAATCTAATTCAGATGTTCATATGTCTTACTTTTCACACTGAAATACATATTTTTGGGACATAGATTAACATGTAGTTGTAACGAAGGAGGCAGACTTTGTGGTTCAGGTTGTGATAATGTAACCCTTATTAAATATATTACAGTGATAACTCAATGGATCAGGTTGGTCTCATATTACTTGTGTACATCTTTGTTATTGTGACGGTTGATGCATGTTTCAAAGGTCTGTCTGAAGCTGATCTTTAAGATTAACATGCTTTCTTGTCATTGCATGTAAATGAAATCTGGTTTGGCAGCAATGGAAAGAAAGGATATATAAACTAGCATGGCACTCTGTAGAATGCACACCTCCGCCAAGGCCCAGCAGTCCCTTGTATTTGCATTAAAATTGTACTCACTCATAGATATCAGCCACGTAAAAAGGCCTGATTGTTTTTCATCATGATCCATGAATAGTTCCCTGATAAATTAACAAAGATGATGAGTAATGGCCCATCTCACAACATCAAAGAAAGATTCCTGGACCCACACCGGGTTAATGTTGTCTCTTGTGGGTCGAGACCGTCCTCCGCCCAAGTCTTCTCTGTTCGGTAGTTTTTGTGTAATCCTGCTCACCAAGCAGCCAAACACACAAACAAACTGACATGGGTGGAGTCCAAGTCATTGGCATACATATGCACATGGTTATTCAACCATAACTCATATTTTACCTCATAGAATATTTTCATTCACAATCATTTGGATGATACATTCAGATATATGAATACAGCTTCCAGGTTTTGTCAGTTTTCTTGCACGACTCTATAACATCTTACTGCTTGTCATCCCTCTCTGCCAGATATGGTGGGAACAGGCTGTGAGTACGACGGTGTGATCTACCGCAATGGACAGAGCTTCAAACCCAGCTGCAAATACCAGTGTGTGTGCGTGAACGGCGCCATTGGCTGTGTGGCGCTGTGCACGGAGTCCCAGCCTCCGCGGGTGTGGTGCCAGACCCCACGCCGGGTCAAAGTCCGGGGAGAGTGCTGTGAGAAATGGATCTGTGATGAACCCAAAAAAGGGCGGAAGACGGCGCCGCGACACGCAGTAGAGGGTAAGACACCTTGGATATACAGTATATCTACTAGTAGGACGCAGTAGTTTCTATTGCAATCTCTTCTTTGTACAAATCCCAGTAAGACACCCAGATCTCCTTCCAGCTCACTGAGATGCATTCTGCAGTTGAGTCTGAAAACGTTTCAAGTGTTGTAGGAGGACCCTAGAACCGGGAATGCTTGCGAATAAATGAGGGGTTATTTTTATAATTACTAGTCTTTTAGGGACTCTTCATTTTTCTCTGCCATTGCTTTATAAACTTAGTTATGGGAGACGAAGCGTGTAGCTAATTTTGTTCATGAGTAGATGCAGCTCTCTGAACTTCGTCTGTGCAGTTGAATGTATTGCACAAATTAAAAAAGGTTGTAAGAAGCCAGGGAATGCCTCTGTGGCCCATTGGTTTCATATGGTTTACGGGATGTTTTTGATAATGAAAGTATGAAGTAAGCATGCTAATCACTTAGCCCTGGCTCGTCTACTCTCACAGCTAAATGAGCTATCAGCTAACACCAGCTAAAGTGAGAACCAGTCAGCAGTTACTCTGGTAATATGCTGCCCTCTGCTTGTTTTTCGATGATGAACTCAGCAGGTGGCCAATTCTTACATATTGCACCTTTAAAACAAAGAAAGACAGAAAACATACTGTGGATGAATACAATCAGATGTGTAGAAGTAACATAACAGCAGCTGTGTTGGAAATTGCTTTTGGGTCACATCCAGTCTCCAGTCATTTAGGGCAGCAGTGCTTCGGGGGGAAGAATGTGAATGAAGACCTCTTTGTCCTCTAATCAGATCCAGATTACTGGATTACAAACACAATTTAAAGGACCGTTGTGTAGGATTTGGTGGCATCTAGTGGTGATGATAAAAATAAAGCTTACCCCTTTCAGAAGTGAATCTGCTTTTCTGTAACTGTTTCTCAAAACCTTTTAATCTGTTTTCAAGGCTTCTGACTTTTCTTTATGGTGACAGCTTCCACATAATTTAATGCATTAGTTCTTTATTTTGTACATTTTTTCATAATGGTGCCATAAGTAAGAGTAGCTCCACGCTGTGTTCATACTCAAAACCAGCAGCATATCACCAAAGTAACTGCTAACTTCTGCCAACTGTAGCTGCTGTTAGTTATTTAGCTCAGTAAGCGGTGCAGGTAGCGGTCGGGACTGTGAGCTCAGAGCACCGGGAGAATATCGGAGCTTTGGACCAGGCCCGGGCTAGCTGATTAACACGTTAACTTCAGTAGATATCTTTCTGCAAAACAGTAAAGAGTGGTCATAACATCAAAACTTTTATTTCTTCACATTCTGTTGACACAACTTTTTGATGTTTTCAACTCAATTATTATATATTGCACTGTAAATATTGTTGAAAGGAACCAAGATGTATCAACGTGTATCAAAAGTTAAAGGTGTACCATGTTTTTTGGGAGGAAATTTTAATCAGAAGAGAAAGAAATTTATTGGCTGAATTTTTAAGCCTTAACATACAAACTGAATTAGGGACAGTTTACTTTGTTAATATGTGGCGGACCCTGCCACCTCTCTAGATTCAAACAGTGTTCAGGGGATCTTATTCTCCTCTGAGAACAGCTTCTGAATTTATATATTTACCTCACTAATATTGCAAATGTTAACCCTAACCTAGCCTTAACCCTAAATGTGAACATATTAATGTATTCTCCAAAATGACATACTGCCCCTTTAAATGTGACATCTGTTGCAGTTTGTAGACGTGACCTTTATACCTCACTTGCCTTTGTCGATCCAGCTGCCCCAGCTGAGACCAGGAGCTGGCACAAGAACTGCATTACCCAGACTACCTCATGGAGCCCCTGCTCAAAGACCTGTGGCCGCGGCCTGTCCCTGAGGATCTCTAACGCCAACGAGCAGTGCGAGCTGGTCAAAGAGTCTCGCCTTTGCAACTTGCGACCCTGTGAGGTGGACATCACCAAACATATCAAGGTAGCACTTCTGTCCCTTCAGCAGCTATATGATAAAAAATGGATTTTTAAAAAAGGTTCCCAGGCTTGACCTCTTTCTACTCTATTCCTCCTTCAGCCAGGAAAGAAATGTCTGAACATCTACAGAGAAGAGCAGCCCTCAAACCTCACCATCTCCGGCTGCACCAGCACGAAGCCGTACAGGCCCAAATACTGTGGCGTGTGCACCGACGAGCGCTGCTGCATCCCCTACAAGTCCAAAACCATCGACGTGGAGTTTGAGTGTCCTAACGGGACGGGGTTCACCTGGAAGATGATGTGGGTGCAGGCCTGCTTCTGCAACCTCAGCTGCAAAAACCCCAACGACATCTTCTCAGAGCTGGAAAGTTACTATGGTTACCCAGAAGTCATGAACTAACAGGTGGCCATCACGTTCTCAGCCTTCTTTTTCTTATGCGATGTTCTGTGTTTGTAACGTGTATGATTGTGTTCAAGGGATTTTCTTATGGCCTTTTTTCCTATTGGAAAAATCTGTAAATATGAAATGTACATGTGTCTCCAGAATGGATGAATGTGCCTTCAAGGGATATTTGAGGACCTGCTTTTCATCCAGTGACTGTGCGAAATATTGAAGGCTTAATTTATTTATGTAGCTTTTTGCTTTTTTTTTGTAATAACACATGTGATGTTCTTGAGTTGCATTCAAGAAGGGTCTGTCTTTAAACTCACAAGTCAGCTTAGATTATAAAGCTTAACTGAATATATTTTCCTTTATATTCCATGAAACTTGCTATCTGATAAATGGACTGAGAAGCCAAAGACAAAAGCCTTATACAACCAATAACGACACGATGAGAAGAGATCAGTTACAAGTTTTTTATTGTAATTTTTTTAATAAATACAAACGTTATGTTATGTCATTTTAATGCTTTTCTACAGCATTAGACTGTTGTGCATCGCGTCTTTACAAAGCTGTGTATGTATTCTACAAAGCGAAATGTTGCTGTAGTGCAAGGAGTAGAAGGTGTCAGGTCAGTTCTATGGCTATCCTCATGTTAACATGTGGACCTATCATGTCACTCACCCAAAAATCCACAACCACATAGGAGCATCACGTCTAAAAAGTGAACAATTCCATGGCACGTCTTTGTTCCATTGTGCTTGATTGCATAGAAATCATCGTAAAAAAAAAAAGAAGAAAAAACATTTTTGTCTGAAGCCATGATCCATTAATAAAGCATATGAAGTACAAGCTTTTGAATTTGTGTTTCAGACTTTCTTTTGATTAATGACAAAGCATACAGTCTCGTTGGAATAGTACTAAAAATGATGATGATTTAATTCCTGAAAAGATTTAAAGGTCACCAGCGAACAGACGTATAATTGTTCAAATAACGGAGGATGTTTTGAGAAAACTCAAGGATAATGGACATTGGCAAGATGAAACAACTTTACTTGCTGTATATACATGATATACTTGAAGTCTGTCCCTTCATTTTCAGAGTTGCGTGGCGGTTTGTGAGGCAAACTGCCGGTTTTGTTTATCCAAGTGCCTCCCGTTCTCTCTCCACAACTACAAATCTGCTCCTACGTACAAACGACAACACTTCACACATGGAAAATAAAGAATAAATGATCAAACAATTACAAGTGAGAACAGACAACAGTCATTTACAGTCAGGTATATTTGAGAAAGCTGTGTCAATATGGTAAAAATGGATAAAAACAGGGTGAGGGAATGCAGAGATGGAAATTAAAACTTTTTTTATATGTATGAGAGATTATGAGAGATACATGTACAAGCTGGTGTACTCGTGGCCACAGCTTTCTCCGACATTCTCTGCTCCGGTGTCCCCAGGTGCTGCGATGCCCCTGACTGCACCTGACGATGAGCTCAGAGTGACAGAACAGGCTGACTCACTCAAAACACATCACAATTTCAAATCTGGGCATCTCGGCTGCACTGAATAGTCTGCAGGCGAGAGTCCGTTGTGCGTTTTTTACAATTCCAGGTATGCCATCTTTTCTCTCCCTCTCCACATCGGTGTGTATGTGCGTAAGAATGTGTGTCTGTGTGTCAGTTAGAGGCAGCGCAGCACAAACCGAAGGGACCTTGAGACATTTTGGGTGTCTGGAGAGCAGAGGTTCACTTAGCACGACACTTCGGTGGACTTGGGCACGGCTTGGTCCACGTTGCTGTTGGCCGTGCCG
>OMLP01016400.1:0-12608 GCA_900302685.1 Spondyliosoma cantharus
TAACCTAAAGACGGAGTTTACTTGTAAGTAAGCAAAAGTTATGTTTCCATTCAAAAAGGAACACTGTGTCCTCGAAGTCTAGCAAACATTTAAAGGGCGTTTCCTTGCTCACTTAACATTTGCAAATTGGTTGATTCTGGCGACCCCTGTGGACAAAAGCGTACCGAGCGCCACCGTCTCGTGACTGAGGCGTGAACGTAGTGCCTCTGTATTATTGGAGGAAAACCACCAGACCCAAAAACTCACGGACCACCTTCTGTTCGCTTCCCAACATCCCCTAAAAACGGCCTACTTCAACAGTGAATTACAAATCATAGTCTAATTAGTTGACGGTCTTGTTGGTGCAAAGATGGCGGCGCCCTGTCCGGCTGCAGCTACGCTGGCTCATGATAGTTTAGTATGTTTTCATCAAGATCTGCTGCCTAGGACCGGCGAAAATCTTTACAAATTAACATACGATCGTCATCTCTTGCTGGAATTGGGATCATCCAGTGACTTTGGCTTCGTGGGGTGTTTACATGGCCTCGGAGTGGTACGCTGACAAGACCTGGTTGCTGGAACGGAGAATTTGGAGAACGGCTGATCGTTTTTTCTTTTTCCTTAAATCGTAACACCGTCACAAATATGTTAAGCAGGCAGTGCTTAACATAACTTAACTTAACATAACTTGTGTAAAGGGTCACACAACTGTTTGCTCGATAACTGTTCTCGTCGATAGCAAGTCCTGTTTGTTCTTTCTATACCCCGAACCACCTGTCATTCATACTAACAGCCAACACAGATCCACCAAGTCGTTTAACGTGCGAGCAAATATTTTCGAAGTCATCTTTTATCGAGGTTCTGCAAATCTGCATTGAAAAATAATGAAAATGTCTGTCTGAGAGGAATTTCTCACCCGGTTTACAGAAGTAAAGCGGAGCTGTCGACGAAGCCGCTTTTGATTGTGTTATCTCAGCTTTCAACAAACGTCCCGGCGTGGAAATAACATTTGCACTGTAATTGTATTTATTCAGACCGAATGATAGAATTGAGTTATAGGAACACTATTTTAGTCTACATTCTGTTATGACAGATGACTGTCTGTAAGGTAATGAAGAAAGACGGGCTGAGGTGAGATAGAGGCTGCGGAGGGCCGATAAAGGGATCCCCCGGAGTTCAGGATGGAGGATGGAACAGAAGCTGAATCCTAATCGACGTCTTTCACGAGACTCAAACTGAGCCGTCAGTTCGTTAGATCCTCCTTCACGGCAATTACATATTTCCAACATGTCCAGCATCACATGACGTCCGTTGGTTGTATTAATCAGGAAAAAAAAAAATGATTGATTTGCAGGTGTACGGCAGCTCCAGCTCCTCTCAAACGGCTCTCGCGTGGTCAAGTATGACAAGAAAATGATGGAACGGGGCAACACCTCACCTCAACGATCACACGGTGAAGCACGTCCTCGCGACAGGACGAACACAATGAGGATTGGAGGATTTCCACATAATCAAGGGTTGACATGTCTGCTTCGCTCTTATTCCTCAACCAAAAGGGGATTTTATCCAGGGGTGTTACAGCTATTCATTTCCGAGAGACGTCTGATTTCCATTTTAATGTGATGCATTCTGTGAGCATCGCAGCGTGGCTATTTTTAAGTAAGTTTAGATACTTCCTTTAAAGACAATCTCTTTAAACAGATGTAGAATCTACTGGCAAGGGGCAAGATGTCGATATTGGAAGCAGTCTGGTGTCAATTTCTAGTCCCACCTTCTAGCTTTGATTGCGTTCAGGTAAACACACACCTGGCTATCGTCTGGAATGATGACGGGTTAGCCCAAAATGTCATCTGGACAATTAAAAATTAGAAGACCCCCCCCTGAAACATTTGCCGTTGCTCCTGGAGGCTAAATTAACTAACTGGATTAACTAACATCTGCATGAAAATACACAAGGTTTCAGTAACGGGATCAGTATCTGGAGAAGGAGTCGTATTGAAGCATCTCTAATAAATGCTATTTTGCACAAAAAAACGTCTCAGAACGAGACAAAGCACCTTATCACAAAGCGCACACACTGAGGGTAATTTGTCAACAACAGGGCTGTGACCTTTTGGGATTAAAAACTATAATAGATGTAATCACAATCAGCAATCTAATCAGTCAAAAGGTCAAGAGGAACAAAACTCCTTGTAATAAAAGAGATTCAGTGAGTTGTTACTTGCAACGAAGTGGCATTAAAAGTATTAAAAACTGAAAGAAACTCCCAACTATGGACAGATTTTACACAGTGTACCGACTTTGACATCAGCTGTCTCGACTCGTCATCGGGTACCTTCATGGTTATGTTCCAAAACAAACATTTTTTGAGAGGGAATTAATCATCCATTCATCAAAAGCGCTGCCTCGTTACAGTCTGCCAGGGACCCGTGCCATCTGTGGACAATCTGAGGTCACTATGAATGTGGAGAAAAACATCCACTTCAGCGCCACTGTGCTGTGCCAGACAGGGAGGAGGACAGTGAACTGGCAGATCAGACGACCTGGCCCTGCCAGCCTGTCGGCCTATTTATACCCAGGACAATAATTTGCACCAGGACTGTTCAGTGCCATTGACAAGGAGATCCAGAGGAGGCAGGCTGTGTGATGTTACCATGGTGAAGAAAAAAAAAACGTCTTCCAATAGGGATTCAAGTAATGACCTGCCGTGTTTCCCCACAGGAGTAAACCAGCGACAGTGATTTCTCCCGCGCCTGTCGCAGCGACATTAATGATGTTCACACATGATATCCCGCGATTCAAACAAGGATGCACAGAAAGCCCGGCTGAAAGCTTACTCACGCGTTGCACATGGCAAAATCGATACAATGGAGCGTCGTAGCGGTATAAAGGCCCACATCACAGAGCGTACCGTGTCACAGTGACATCCTGGCGGCCACGATAACACCATCTGTTCACAGGTAGGATATTTCATTCTGCCGTCGGTGAGGACAATAAACAGAATATTTTCGAGAGCAGCTCCTGAAAATGACACCAAAGGCGACAGCAAAAGTACACTTGTAACACATGTATACAGAGGAAACGCTGAGTACTTCTGTTAAACTATGCCGGATAATTGAGAGGTAAATAAATTAAAAAAAAACGGCTGCTGAGGACCAATCTGACGGTCACACTGACACAGTCGACAGAGGTAATGGACCGAACAAAATTACGACTGCAACTACACTCGAAGTAAGTGTCAGTGTGTTGTTGTTGTTGTGTTTTGCATCTAAGATAATTAATCATCTAAGTAATTTCTGTCCTCGGTTAAAAAGTACCTCAAGTTTTCATCAGTATAAAAGTAAATGTCGACCAAACTAATGTAATTTTCTATAGAATAATGACACCATTTGGATTTAGATTTATTCCCTATAAACCTCGCTCTCACTTTGCTGTTCTGTCTGCGACCGGGTCCGTAATCCCTCGGGAAAATGAAGGCTGACTAACCCGGCATTATTATTTATTGCCAAATAAATGCGCATTTGTTTGCATGTTGTACTTATTGAGCCATTTAATTATTTATTTTCCCATTTTGTTTTTGTTTAACTTCCTGTTTTATTTTGTAGACTTACTTTCCACTTCCTGTCTTTGTCTTTTTTTCGACCTTTTCCTGCCCCTTGTGTATTAAAGTCTGTGTTTTTCCTTCATTCTCCAGTAGATCTGTGTTTCTTGTGTTTTTCGTGCGCTTGCTAGTTTGTCCTAAGTTTTCTTTTTCACTCTGCCACCCTTTTCTTGCTTGCATTTTGGATTGTAGATGAAGGACTACAGCATCATATCATTAAAGCTCACAATCTGTTTTTCTACCTTCCTGCCTTGGTGCTTTTTGTGTTTGGGTCCTTTTGTGTAAGAGCTGGCAATTTTGGCAGCTTCAGTCCTCCACAATTTTACTCCGCGTTGTTCAAATCTGGTGTAAACTAAGGAAAAACACGCAAACTAAACACTACGTTTCATACATCTGAGCAAAATCTGACAAGAATTGAAACCATCAACCGTTCGGCCGTGTCATGACCACCCAGCTACACACAGCCAGTGCGGCGCTTGAGTTCATTTGAAACCTCAGCTCAAACCACAGAGTCAGTTACTGAACGTGGCACGGTGAGAGAGTGAAAGGGAGAGTATCCGCTGAAGCTTCTATTAGTCAGACTTTTTAATTAATAGACATCCTGTCCTTTGGCTCTCCTTTGAAAAGAGGAAAGGCTGGAGGTAGAAAAGGAGGCACAGGAGGCTAAAGACATTGTAATTAGTTATCGAGTGTAGGTAGGGCCGTGCTCCTGTGGACAATGTGGGCCGGGGTTAGTTGCGTGAGCGATTCACTGGGTGTGTGACACTCGCCTATTTGCTTTCTGTCACCTCTCAAGACACCCATGGCAGTTTTAGATAGTGTCAGGCTGTCTGGCTTTGGCTGTCCATCAACAACATTCTCGAGTCCAAATGTGGAAAACAGAGCTTAACCTTAAGATCAATGAAACCTTACACGTCTGTGATAATAAATCAATACTTTTCTGCTGCTATATAGAGACCTTTTCCACTTCACAGACCTCACAGAGCCGACACAATCATCCCAACGTGTCTAAAAATTCACAAGTAAAAAGTTCAAAGTTCCCCGCGAGGCTACGAAGAGTGGCCTAATAGACATGATTCCAGCAAAGGAGCGGCATATGTTCGCCTAAATTAATCTAAACGCCGGCAATATTGCGCCGAGTGAAGCAGCAACGTGGCTGCGGGAACATTTTGGCAGCCGCGTTTTGTTATGCAGAGAGGCGAAAGGGAGCTCAGTGTTGTTGAGCAGTGAGAACAGGTGGGAGGCTTGTATCTGTGTGCACACACACATGCACAGGTGCCATGTAAAAATAAGCATTCAGGTTGTGTGTGTGTGTGTGTGTGTGTGTGTGTGTGTGTAGGTGCATGTGGATGCAGTTGTCTGCAGGTCCCTGAGGTGCACAAGTGTAAAGGAGAGAAATATGCAGTGTTGGCACAGTGGATGTGACTAATGCCTGATGCTCGGACACTCGTAAAGTTTCTTTTTCCCCTTCGGCTCAGTGCTGGGCGAGGATCAGAGGGAGGAACCGCAGAGGCAAGTGAAAGGTAAGATTTTTGGATGTAACAGCTGTAAGTCCCGACAGCTAGTATTTATAGACAAAAGACTCATCCTGGACCTCCATAAATCTGGATTTATATAACACTATTTAAAGAATTCCACCTCAGAAGAAGGCAGCGCAGGAAGAGCTACCCAAAGAAGCGCTCCGATTGTACGAGAGCAAGTGTTTTAAAGCTGTTTAGCTCGGTAATTCTGACGTCATCGGTTCCCTGACTTTCTGGAAGTCGACTTATAAAGTTTTACAGCGTAACAATTTTTGAAAGAACAGCTAAAACACTGTCTTGCTGACAGAGGCGTCAAATCAGAAAACACCTCCGTGTCGCGATCTTTGGAGGACCGTCGAACGTTTGCATTTCTTTGTGTTGCAACTTGACGCTTCTTCAATTTCCGAGTTTATCTTGTGACAACACTTTGCTTAAGCTCTGGTTAGGTTGGCTTGTAAAACCTGTTTTGGTCAACAGCAACATGGCTAGAAATGTCGCAGGGTTTCGTTAAAAACACATGGTTTAGCAGATGGATAAGTCCCACTTCCGTCCAGATATCCTCTCCGTCAGGTGGAGGGGATGGTGGTCCGAGTCACACCACTGGATATTTGTTAAGGAGACCTGGAGACATTCCAGCCTCCCTCAGGGCATCACAGCTGGTTAGCTGGACCGCTTTCATCCATCGTGGTGAACCAAACAGGTATTTTACGGCAAACCATGATGTTTTCTTCACCTTAACTAACTGATTTTGGTTGTCACACACTAGAGCTAAAGCTGTTGGATATATTACAGTGGTCACATTTCTCTCAATGTTTTTTTTTTTCTTTTATAGGGGTTAAAATAAAAGATTAAACCTCAAACATTTTGCTGACAGTAGCTCAGTGATTGTTTGCACAGAGCGTACCGAGATCTGTTTATTTATGAGGAACAAGGGGGGTTCGTAGAAAAAGGATGCGTGGACAGGCATGATGAATCAAAGAGGCGATTTTCTTGAGAGAGCCCTTCAAAAACAAGTGCTCTGATTTTGACACAATAAAACTTCGCTTCTTGAAAGAAAAAGCTTGAAATTTCGGCCCATGAGCCGAGGTAAGTGCTAATCTCGCTCAACAAACCGTAGCCTGATATGAAAGGCACGTCGGCTTGGACCTGTCGCAAAAGAGGTCCTTTTCAAAATCTCGGGGTCAAGAAGAGGAACTCTAATTGAAACAGTCCAAAAGATCTTGCCAAAGGGAGAAGTACCGCGTTATTAGCTGATCTGGCGATAGACTTGTTGGCTTTTAAATTGAGAGGGAAAGGAGCGGACCTGATGCTAGATAATCCATTGTTCCCCCTGGACACAAGACTGCCTGCCTGGCTTCATCAGCAGCCCGACTATAACCAGCGGGCCTGGTATCGCCGGGCTGAATCAGATAGCAGGTGGAAATCAGAGTGAAGAAACGCTCCCAGAGACAGCTCAAAGCGTTCGACACTAATAACTCGACAGCTTTAATGGGTTAAGAATTGACAGCCACTCTTGCAGGGTCCTGAGGAATAAAAATGCCCAGTGGTAACTTGGCAGTAAATAATACCCACTCTGTTACTGACAGCAGTGTGCGGCTCCCTTCCCAATGTCAAAGGAGATAAACATCTTACTTCTGTGCGCGTGCGCGTGCGCGTGTGTGGTCAAAGCGGTGTTTGAGAGACTGCATCGACTTGTGATGATACACGAGAAACAAAGGCGAGAGGGGGGAGGGAGAGTCGAGCTGAGCTTGGCACAGATGGGACTCCAGTTCATTGGACGGGAGACCTTTTCACCTTGAAATTCTCCCCAACAGAAGGAAAACCGCTGCAAAACAACCCCCGGACGGGGATGCGTGGGGTTGACTCACTCGAACTTTAATTTCCCTCTTTGTAACGCAATACATTTCGGGACATCACAGTGTTGTCGATATAATATTGAAATGTATCCAGGGTAAAATTAGAGCGTGGAATTAATCAGCAACAAGCCAATACGCGGCCTCCCTGATTCCATTTTCTGTACGTAAGGCAACATAAATCATTGCGAACTTCATTAAATGCCCAGCAAGCTCGAGGTAATTTCCCTGGGAGGCAGCTTGGCTCGAATCGCCAAAAAAACCCCACATGACTGTCTCTGGCCTCTGCAGGTCCTGGCAATGCAGATAGAGACGAGAGAGGCCGATAAAGACAGAATCAGATAGAGATATAAGGAGGGAGAGATGGATGACTGGGTGTTGAATGATGAGCTCTCCTCCGCCGCTGATAGTGACCGAGGGAGCAGTGGACCTGTAGCGATCGCACTCTGCTCCCGACTCATCTTATATAACAAGTACTTCAAGCTCAGACCGTCCGCATATTTCAGACTATACTTTTGTGCGTTTTTAGCATCTCTTGGCATGAAAGTGTTCAGTTTTTCCGTCTGCGTGAACGCTGTGCGGCATTCAGTGTCCGCAAAACGGGGGGGAAACGGGCTGTCGTTCAGACTTTGGAGCGTTCGTGTATTATTCAGGATGACTGCACCCATTTCCACCCTCGTCGTAGCATCATTAATATGCTACAGACACGCTAATGCCAAAGAATCGGCTCTTTAACCGCGTGTTAACAACAGCGAAAGCTTATGAAGAGGTAGTAGGGGAGG
The DNA here is from genome assembly GCA_900302685.1 of Spondyliosoma cantharus. NCBI lineage: Eukaryota > Metazoa > Chordata > Actinopteri > Spariformes > Sparidae > Spondyliosoma > Spondyliosoma cantharus. The sequence continues at coordinate 7,736 of OMLP01016400.1, forward strand.
TGAGGGAAGCTGCGTGTGGCGGCAAACGAGCGCAATCAGCAGAGGAACACTGAGAAGTGTCGGTTTATAATAATCGAGCTGAATAAATTATCGGACGTTTCAAGTCAGGTGTTGGTAACGCAGCTGTGAATGAGCCAGTGATTGTGAAGCATGTGTGAAGAACAAATACCAATCAGCGAAACGCAGGCGCACATTTAGCGCTTCGCCCCCCCGAACTAATGCTGCACTGCGCCGTGCAAACTGTGGCGTCCGCCCTGCAACTGAATGAACGGACGTGTTGACAGTGGAATCCAGGTAAACCCCCCCCCAGGAGCAGAGCTGGATTTTTTTCGGCAGGATGAACAGTTGGTGGTTGGGGGTGATTGGGGTCTCCGGTGATCCTTCTCAGGGTGGAGGGTGTGGTGCTGCTTATCCACATGGCCTGGGGGTCTGCCTGTCGGGGGAAGATCAGGATCAAGTCGCATGGGTAGGTGTCGAGCCCCGGGTCTCTGAGCGTGTTGAAGACCCTGGAGGGCACAACAGTGTGCTGGATGTAGAAGAAGCTCTCTCACACATGTGTTTCTCTGATCCAGATGTTTGAGGGGTCGTCGTCTGAATTTAAATTGGGTCCCGTGAGCACTAGTGGTGAAAGAGTCACATCAAATCATCAATAACACAAGTAAATGTCCTGCAATCAAGTCGAAAGTGAAAGTAAAAGTGTGTATTTTCAATACTCATTCTGCAACAAAAGGGTCCCTGACAGAGTTGCTCTATTACAGATGATTTTTTTATGATTATATTGCTGCTGCATTAATGTTTATGTTGGATTTTTACTACTGTAAATGATTCAGGGCTTATTTTATCTGCTTTATATGCTGTCGGGTAGTTTTATCTAAAGCAATATATAGCATTCTATAAAATTTGTGGTGTCGTCCCGCGAGAAGCATGTATTAATATGAGGTCAGTTTTTCAAGGGCTCAAAAACCGGCCTGTTTTCAGCTGTGCGATGATGCATTTCTAGCTAATCTGAAAGGGTTTTGCATTCTTAATTTAGATTTGGAAGTAGTTCAAACCATAGATAACTGGGGCCACATCACCCAGGTGTGGCAGCAGGTAATCCAAGACATGGATGGAAAAATCGCAGTGGTTAACGTCTCTGCAAACCCAAAAAGTCCAACATATTACCCGTCATACACAGGCTACGTACTGGATTTTATGTCGGGATTTGGAAGTCTGACACCACTGGATATCTTTGAGAGACCTCAAGAAAAAATTCCAGCGTTGTTTGTGGCAACCAAAACAGGTAATTTAAGCCAAACCGTCATGTTTTCCTACCCGAAACCGAATCATTGCGGTGCCTAAACAGATCCGAGTGTAAGCAAACAGTTGTGACAAGAGAGAAATTGAAAATTGAATGTAAAAAGGAATAAGGATAAGGAAAAGTGAAATTGAAGGTCTGTGGTTTGCCAGAACTGTACGTTGCCAACATTTATTTTGGCGATTGGGTTGCAGCTGATAAAGACAAAATAGAGAACGAACAAATACTAAAATAGAACAAGAATAACGCAAAGTTGAGGAGGAGCTTGTGACGTGACAGCCGTCCTGGTTGTCATCTTCTCGTTTATGACGGGCGGGACCATGCGGGGAATCAGTCGCTGTGTGGGATCAACTCCCTGAGATGAAAATAAAAGACAAACCAAGAACGAAAAGAGCTACAAACATGAACTCATTGCAAATCCATCATCTGATCGCGTGCATTAAGCCTGCATTAAGCATCTGAACACTGTTTCACCAGATACAGACTGTACGGCTGCTTACTTGTGTGACAAGCTTCTGAATAAATCCATAATCCTGTTTTTCATCATTGTGTAAATCTTGATTTGCGCTCGACTGTTTTTAATCTAAATATTTTTTTTTTGCTGCCTAAATCCTGTTCCCCTGCTCTGCAGCTGTAATGTCATCTTTATGTCTTGGGCTGCGAGATGTGCCGGAATGACATTAATTCAGTTGTAAAACAAGTTTCTCTCCTAAAATCAAACATTTTTATTGCTTTATTTCATAGATTCGATTGAGATATATCGCCCCCGAGGGCACAGGAGCAGCCGTAACGCCACAACAACTTGTGTTATCTGGTAATCACAAAACTGTGGCGCCGAAACCAATTCAAAAGCAAGACGGTTCTTTACAGTTTAGCAGAGATCGCAACGCAACTTGAAAAAAAGCCGCCTTTGGAGAATAATTTGAATTCGACTTTCCGCGCTTGCAATCAGTCAAGCAAGACCCCCACTCTGTTTCTCTAACGGCTGCCTCTGTGATTCATCATTAAGCTCCAGCCAGCCCACTCTCGCTGGAGACACAGGTCAGCCTTCGCCCACAGAAACGCGCACAGATGGTAGCTCTCACTCACGGGCAGATTATTACTCGGGGAAAAAAAATGCAAGTAGTGAACTCCTGTGTCATCCATTTTTAATCCAAATGTGACTTATTCCCAACCTTTTCTTGACCGTCAGGGCGGCGCGTGCTCGCGAGTACAACTGTCGACACCTCACTCATCCGACTTTCGGCAATTAATATAGATAAAAACTGCCGTAATGGAGGAGCGAGGCCGTGCTGTCGGACGGCGACAATTCATCACTGAATTTCAAGGCCATTTCAATTTCATTGAGCCCTCATCAAAAAACATAGTTTCACAGCCGCGCTCAGTTAATATCTCATTCCTTCGCTGATGCGCCACAAGGTTATTACAAGGAGCACGCGGCGGCATGTGTATGTGACATGTATTATGTGAGGGAAGTAATATGTTGGGGAGTGTGAGTAACAGGCAGCAGAATGGGCTCTGGAGATCTGATAGAGGACTTGTGTTCCCAAATGACATTCAAAAAGAAAGTACATCCAATCTGCCACTTTTCTTCTTCTTCTTTTTTTTTTTTTGTTTTTAATCACGTCAGCGGATGATCGGCTGCTCAAAGATTCAACACGCCACTCAAGGTGAAGTCACTCCAGGCGGTCGTTCTGCAAAACTGTCCACCTTTACGTATTTAGTTTGGTATTCAGTTCAATTTTCTTTTTAATTTGCATTCTGGCAGAGTTAAATGAAAAATATTAAATGTTACTGAATAAATATGAAACCACGCTCTGCGCGGCTGGTTAGATTAGCTCGGCTGGAAGACTGGAAACGGGCTGACAGCTCGTTCTGTCTCAAGGTAGGCTAACAGCCTAATGGCACCTCTCAAGCGCACTAATTAACAGGTTAAAAGGGACTTCTGTTGTTTGTCTCGCGACAGGAATACGAGATGAGGAAACAAGTTGAGGAGAGAGGAGTTCATCTCGAGGAACAGCCAGCAAGAAGCTACCTCCAAAGTCATGGCCGACTGTTCTCCTCAATTGTGACTTTTGTGTTCATGGTTCATCTCTTTTGGTAAGTATGAATCATTTACACCCCAAAACATGTAAATGTGGGGCCCGAGATAAAAAAAATAACTGGCTTATCCTTGGTTTTAACATTGTTTTATTTTCATTTTTTGTCGCATAGACTCAGGGAACAGCTCCCCCAATCCTCAAGATGTTTAAAATGTGCATTCGGCCTCAGAAAATTAAGATTTTGATGAATAAATTGACCTACTTGATGTATCCCCTCCCCCACGTGTCGAAATGAGACCTACATCCTCGATTTGTGGTGCTATGTGCTCAACCATTGACTTCCTAGAGGCTCCAACTGTCAAGTTATAGTCACATCACCTCCTTCCAAAAGAAGCTAATTATTGTTTTTACACACACAAGTGACCTTTTTCTGTAGGTCTAGGTGCGATACACATTTCATACACGTAGGAGAAAGTTGTCCCTGGGGCGTTTTAAGAGGCGCTAGCGAGCCATTTTGTCCCGCCCGCTGCCGAAACCCAGAAAATATTTACATTTCCACCACTTTTGAATTGTTGCGCAAGGTTTCATGAGTTTTTCAGCATGTTTAGGCTCTCGTAAAAAGTGATTTAATTTAGGCGTAGCAGAAAAAAAAGAATAATAATTCCTTACATTTCAAGAGGGTCACGCACGGTTGCTCCGACCCTGATTAGCGACACTTAAAGAGGCTCGTAGGAAGATTTGTAACCTTTGAGAACAGACAGGCGAACTGTTCCCCCCTCATTCTAGTGTTTGTGCTAAGCTAAGCTAACCCGCCGCACAGGGTAGTTTCATGTGTACAGAAATAAGAGTGGTATTCATATTCTCATTTAACTTTCCAAAGAAAAGTTACATTTCCTTTAATTTTTCCTTCCTTATACTGCAGCTTTTACACTGAGTTGACTATATGAAAATAATTATAACTCCACTATCAGGCTGATGTCACTTTGACAAATGACAATCTTAAAAAAAAAAAAAAAAAACGTTGATATGAAACATGGCAATATTCTTCATGTCAGGGCACATTTTGTCACTTTTTAATTAATATCCCCCAAAACATTGAGGATCTTCGCTGTGTAAGTGTTCTAATTTGTTTTTACGTTGGCCTTTAAAAGTCTGTTAAATTAAGTGCATTTTAATTGATTTTGTGCGATCAATCATCTCGCGTCACTTTCAATTTTCTGGTTGTGGATATCTGACATCGGAGCGCACTCATCAACTCTAAATTGGTTTGTTGTGACTGACAAGCCATATTGACCAACCGCGGAGGAACGACTCAGCGCGGCTGGCTGCTCCGGGGGATTGACTTTCAAATGATCACAGCATGTCCACCGGAGCCGTTGCGGCAGTAATGTCGTCGTCATGCACCTCTGCACCCTGCAGAGGTTTTTCACCCGACCTCCCTGCACCTCTCTCATCGCAGAGAGGCCTCCTCATATGTCACCTCCAGCAGAAGCAGCAAGTAAGACAGGATGGAGGATGAGTGGGTGGGGAGGCA
>OMLP01016401.1:0-12044 GCA_900302685.1 Spondyliosoma cantharus
TATATATATATATGTATATGTATATATATATGAATGATATGGAGAGTGTAGAACATGCAATAGCCTCTGATGACATGGAGTGTACTGTTTTGCGTTTTTGATGAAATGACTGTGGATATTATTGAAGGAAACGGCTTTATAGACTCACTGTTGATTCTCCCCTGCCAGTGAAAGTTAACACACACTCACAGGACTTTGCTCGCTGTTAACAGGCATACCACTGCCTGAGTTCCACACTTAGAACCAGCGACTCTCTCTTGAAGTCTAAACGTTTGGGCTAATAGCGTCATAGCATGCAGAAATCTATATGTATGTATATATCAGATGTGTGCAAATGCCTATAATTTATATTCTGTGGCAGCTAATATGATGCGGAAAACTTGGTTTACCACGGTTCACGTTATTTGAGTCCATGTGCTTTCAATCAGTACAGGAACTTGAATTAAAGTGCAATGGTTGTTAAGTTGTTAACTGTTGTTGGCATATGTTACACACTGTAGATGCAGGACAAGATGGTGCAGCTGAATTCTTTTGGTCCCTTTGTAACTTCGTTCTTTTTAGACTGATCGAGTACATATTGTCGGCAACGCAGCGCAATGCCTAACAGGCCCCTTATATTAATTAAAAAAAGTTTAGAAATGTCAAACTTACCCTAGACCAAATCTGAAAGTTTTATTCTTGTGGGACAATTTATTTTGGAGTTTAAATCACCAGTGGCTTAACTGGGGCTGGCGAGGAAGTTTCGACTAGTGACAGACACCAGATTTGATGTGAAATCTCCAGTGGTGAACGATAGCTCAGATCTATGGCCCATTTACAGAAGTTTGTATCTTAGATAGAAATGTCTGAATAGTAATGACCGGAAATACTCCAGATGCATTATTGGAGGGCGTTAAAGGCGTCTAAATTTAATGTGGGTACACTGTGACCTAAGTACTGGTGCCGCTTGGCTCCGTGCTGCTCTGCGCCGCTCTGATATGAAAAGGGCCCCTTAGAAGAGGCCTGGAGGGAAAGAGGTGGTGAAAGGGGTCTAAAGGATCACTCAGAGGAATTCTTATGTCACATCTTGGGCCAAGCCTTTCACATCCCTACCAGTGTGGAGGGTGCAAAGCTCCCGAGCAGGTAGGTAAACCCCTCGCGCTGCAAATCCCATCACTCAGTCAGGAACTTTGACCAGCTTTTGATCTAACTCATACTGGACGTATACGCTCATGCTGCTTCATGTCATGTGTGACAGGTCATGTGAACCTTGAGCTGAAGTGTCTGCACACTCAGAGAATATTTACATACATACACACACACACACACACACACACACACACATATATATATATTTACCGCAGAGGCTTTACGCTTTGTGCAGGCTGCAGAGCGATGACATGTGTTGAACACTTGAGAGAAAAATCAGGATGAACTCCGGCGGCAGAGGTTCTCCCAGATGTTATGTGCATATGCGGGCTTTAAAACAGGAAGAGGTAACGTTGTAAAATCTAGAGTATGTTATTCGAACGGCACACCTCAAGAGCCTCTTAACCATTATTTATCTTGCTTTCTGGAGGGTAAATGGTCCTCATGGCAGCTCAGTTTTAAGGAATTGAGTCGAGTGGTGGACTAAGACATCAGGCTGAGATGGAAATATGTTTTGCATATTTTAGTCTGAAGGACATTAGCAAGGCGGAGGAATCCATGTGCGCTCTCCGTCGTTTAGAGTAATGGTACCTTAACAATGGCTGTGTCAAATTAGCTTTTGCACGGACAAAGTTGGCACGGTGGCAGTACAAAAACACTACTCCTCTCAAAATACCAAGATATCACGTTGCAATGCACGTCTGCTGTGAATAACGTGATAAGAATTGACAAAGAAAATAGACAGGCTCTGAATTATTATCATGATTTAACAGATAAATATCACCATGTAGCTTTGAACTTTTGCACACCAAAGTATAATTAATAATTACTATATGGTACGTTTCTTCTTCAGTATTGCAATATTTGTGTTTATTTTAAAGCCATATATATATTATTTCATTCTGTAATATTATTTGGGAGTGTATTCTGTTGTTGCTCTGCTTTGTATATTATGTGAATTGATGTTGTTTGACCTTTTCACCAGAATAGTCAAGACTAGAGAGGATCATTTCTTCAGTCTGGAAAATGTGTGGGTTAACTTTTTGTAACTCTCTGCATCATTATTTCACCACATGTCAACTTATTGTTCTTCATTTGCACCAATCCGTCTTTAAATTTAGAAATAAATTAAAAAATCTTATAAATAATATAGTTGCAGGAGCAGAACATGTTCTCAAGTGCCTGCACTTTGATTTTTCCTTCGCTTCCATCACACGGGGTAAGGTAATGACACTGAGGAAAGGCGAAGCACGCATTTCACATCCTCCGCCGTAATTTTTCGTTACATCGGTACTGCCGGAGTATTACTCGATAAAAGTTTATTTGTCACCTGAAATAAACAAAAAACTTTTTGGAGACAGGCAGATAAAACAACTTGAAAAATCAGTGTCATTTCTGTTGGCTTGATTATTTATATTGGAATAACAAGCGCGACTTAATCTCATAAATAAAAAAGGGAGAGATACAGATCCGTCCCCTCCAGGTACAGCCGCCACTTAATCGAATTAGCTCCACTCTCAGGCTTGACGGGCTCTTCAAACACCCCTGGTGACTTCTGAGTGCCGATTACAATCAGCTACTATTTTCAGCCTTTGATTAAAATCTGGTGAGGTTGGACAGAATTTTTTTGAGCGCAGAACCAACTAATTATTAACATCGCAGGCAGCCCATCTCTCTCTCTCTCTCTCTCTCTTTTTTTTTGCCAGTTACAGAGGGCCAATGGGCTGGAGTAGTTTAAACAACACCCATAAGTATTAATCATGTTGAATCACTCCGTGCGAAACTATTAGCGTCTTCTTATTGAAACATCCCACACTCTGTCTGTGTGTTATCCAAACACAGATATTTTTTTAACGACCTTTGTGTCATTATAAACAAATCTGAGCGGAGAAGTCTGGCTCGAGCATTTGTGGAATCAAAGGAGGCATTTGTGTTTGTTTCACAGCGAAACATTTAGACTGATTCTGATGAGTCTCAACACCATAATCTTTGTCAGATAATCTGGTTGTTAATACAAATTTCCTCATCTGGCAGACGACAATAATGAACACAACTCTTTACTCATAAAATAATAGAAGATGATCACAATTGTTCCTGCCTCACACAGTATGTCATGGAGTCATTGTAATGTGCCTGTCAAAGACAATTCTGCTCTTTTGTTACTTTCAAAAGGCAGCTTTTGAATATGAATAAGTCACTAATGAATATTTGGTTCTCGTGTCTGTGGATTGATTGCTTTAGGAGGCGTACTAAGACAGAGTGTGGCACTACGGGCCTCAATCAATGCTGCAACGCTGCTGCTGCGCTGCTTTTCTGACAGTGATTGAAAGACAACGTCACTCTTCAGCATGTACGATACACGAGTCCTGCTCTCACTCGCTGACATATATCATCAGATCAATCAATATTTGCAGCTTTATTTTACTAATGCAGTACTTAAGAGGCAATAATTAACGCCATGCTGGGTTGTTAAAAGCCTATTTTTATGTGACAGACAGAAATAGACATACAGAAATAGGAAGATGAAGGCCTTTGGTTGATGTTGATAGTGGCGTGTCGTGCAGACGTTCCTCACGCACCGAACTCTGAACTTATGGAGAACTTCGCACACAACTGTTCCTGTTGCTTTTGAGTTTCGTTAATGTGCGAAAGTGGAGTTATTTTCCCTTTTAAGCACTTTTTTTCTTTGGATGTTTTTATCCGTTATGAATGGCTAAGTATTTGGGTTACACCGAGGTTAAGGACAGTACTTAGGTAAATAAAGCTCCACATCCAACACAAATCGGCACCTTTTAAAAATACCTACGTTTTGAATTACTGTTGACCCGTCATCAACTTAATAGACTATTTTTGTTCAGCCTTTGTCGAGGTTGTGCGTTTGTATGAGTAATTGAAATATAGTGCGAAACAGTTTAACTGAGGGAATATTCATTCGATGTCATCTTGTGTTAAACAAGTGTGGCTTGTGATGCTCATTAATTTCTGCTTGCTCCACTTGCAGTGTTTGGGCTCTCTTCTCTGGCTCGGTGCCACAGCGTCTTCTGAAAGAGCCACTTCATCTCTGTCAGGGGCAGGTGGAAATTTGCTGCACACTTCTAATTGGACAAAGTGCCTTTCAAACTCTGAGCCATCATACACAGATCAGATTATCATACAGACCAGGTGTCAACAGAGGTTTTTCACCTCCCTCTTCCCCTCCTGCTCTCTCTGGCATCTTTTGGTCGACTTTCAGATTTTTTTTTCCCCTGTGCTGTGTCGCTTTGTGACTCCCCGCCGCCTAGTGGCCCCGGGCATAATAAGCCTGGTTTTACAGATTAATTACAAGAAAGTGCACTTGTTATTTTGACTTTATTGTACGCTGTAGAGCAAGATTCCGACAGCAGGCGCCTTCTCAAGCTGAGAGAGATCACAACGGTTTTCAAGTGATTCAACAGATGGTGCTGAAATTGCCCGTCTAAGATCCATCATAAGTTTAAACCAATAGCTTGGTCATTTTTAGTCTCTTTTAGCATAGAATCATTTATAAGAGCCAGAAGGAGGATTGTGAGGCCGCAGGCCTAGCTCACAGGGGGCATTCAGGTCTGCAGTATAGCTCAGGGCCAGACCTCACAGTGCTTGTAAAGTAACCAGTGAGATCTTCAGATCAATTCTTCACTTAACAGGTAACCAGCGTAAAAAAAGAGCAGAACTCAAGTGATGTTATTTGGCCTGTTTGAATCAGTTAAAGGCATAACAGCTGAATTTTGAATGAGCCAGAGAGGTGAAGAAGACCTCTGATCATTCTAAGAACAAAGTTGTGCTAGCCTAAATACGAGAAGCGAGCAGACTTTTTCCATTTGTGTGTTTTAGAGATGAATTACAGAAAGAAACGCCATCTTTTCTGGATAGATAACCGTGAAAAAACAGCCTGCAAGTGGCAAGGCTTTTGTCGTAATCGTCGTACTCACACTCTTTGAGTCAGTGGCCTTGATATGTGTATTGTCAGTGCAGCAGTCGGAGGAAAGGATTTTGTTTTCTGTTGATATGAAAAGTGTGAGCCGGTAAATGGAAAAAATAAGATGGGGCATAAAATTGAACCTTGAAGAGCAGCGAAGGAAATGTTTGTTGAAAGATGGGAAACAACTGTGTGAGAGGGTTCAGGACAAGCTGAACAGATTGCACTCACATTGAACAAATGAGATTTCTTTTTTATTTGCCTTTTAACAACCTTTGCGCCTGGACTGGAGCTGCACTGGCGCTTGTTAGCAATAGAGCACCGGTGTGAAAGCCTAACTTGAGGAATTAGGTGAAGAATTAAGGGGTAGAACGGCAGAATCTCACTTAATCACAGTGTCCTTTGAGAAAAAGGCTAAACCAGTTGCACATAGTGATAAATATATTATCGCTACTCCTTTCACACATCAGCCAAACATGGCAAAATTTTGGCATACTCGATTGCTTATCTTGTCCGCACGTCGTCAGCGCAGATGTATTACCCTGTGCTGATTTGATTCTGGGCAAAGGAAAGTGGACAGGAGAGATTGATGGTGGTGTCCCAAGTCAGACAGATAACACCTGATTCTGCCTGCAGGGGGTTGGTCTAGCGCACTCCTCCCCCTGCACCCCTCAGACTCGTCGAAAGGCTGTGCTGAGGAGGTGAACCGTTCCTTCACTCAATGCAAATTCGGGGGCCACATTCAGAGATGATCCCAGGACGATTGAGCCAATGTGGCCCCGAGCACTCGGCGCCACATGATCCATGCATCAGCCACACCTGGGAGAAACCCACACAGGCATGGGGGTCATTTGTTTAACACAGGTGCATCATGTATCTCCACACACGCACACACACACACACACACACACACACACGCGTATCCACACGCTTGAACAGACACACACATGCCTGATTGCACACTTACACACAGATAGACAAGTGTTAATGAAATGCTGTCTGCGCACATGGTTTTATATATTGGAAAAATGTCTGGCATGCTGCACCTTTTCTTATGACCTGTTGTTTCTGTCACTTTTTACTTGTCTCGGAAGTCTTGATCAAATATCACGAGGGAATATGCCGCATCACATAAAAACAAAGTACTTTAAACTGGATACCTGAATAGGCACCGTTCATAGGAGTGTCGTTAGGTATTTAAGAATAGTGGCTGTTTTTGGATGCATTTATAATTTACTGCATCAGTGTTTGATGTTGGCAGATTGTTAGCATTTCATACTCCCAAGTAGCACATCTCATACTGGATCCATATTTTGAACAAGCGTGAGCTTTCAAACTGATGTTCTCAAGATCTTTCATCCTTGCGATTCATAGATTAGTCAGTGGACAGAAAAGAAGCAGATATTTATCAAGCAAATGCAAATAGTGTCCTGTTACAACTTTCAAACAAAAACATTTTCATCATTGATCAATCTGCTGCTTTGGAGGAAAAAAATACAATTTTCGATTGATCAATCGTTTAGTCGATAGAAAAAAAAAATGCTTATCATAATTTCCCAGAGCCTAAAATCATGACTTCAGATTGATTAGTCTTAGATAAACTCTTGATTTACAATCATAAATGCCAAAGCAATTCAGTCATTTATGAAGCAAAATGCCAAACTGTAGCAGATTTAATGTTTTGTTATTACTGAACATTGTTTATCCAAATGTTTTGGACTGTTTGTTGGACAAGAGAAGCAATATGAAGACATCACCTTAGGCTTTGGGAGAATGTTAATATTTTCTGACATTTATGGTCAAAAAACTTAATTGATAGTGGAAATAATCATTGGTTGCTGCTCTAATACAATTTGAAGTGTAGTGTCCATACTGGCATCATGCTGGTTTGTTCCCTGTTCTGACTGCGCCATATGGATACAGAGGGCAGTTCTAGAAAACACTCTTTGCGCTTTGCGCTTTAAAAGCTCTTTTGATGCCATTACATCATTTGTTATGATTTAGGCAACAGTCAGTAACATCTGAGCATCTTGTGATCCCCACGAAATCAAAGTCTGCTGCTGCATCCTCAAACAGACATACAGTGCAGCAAAACAAATTTCCATTTTTTTTAATTCAAAAACAAGGTGTGCAGCACAGGTTCCCAGTGTGTGAAGCAGATGGTGAAAGGCTAGTGTATAATAGATCTCAATATTAACTGTAGCACACGCTGGGAGTGTTGGTGGATGGCACACAGCAGAGTAAAAGAGAAGCTATGACCTTCTGTCCTATCATTTACCCCCTCGTGCCCCCCATACCGCTCTCAAATTACTTTGTTTTAGCCAATTAAAGCGGCCGGCTGAGCATCAAGCGGGCTGCCATTTTTCGCTCACCTGGACCCATGTGACATTATCGCTCTGTCATCGGGAGAGATGGCCGTAAGTGGGGAATCTCCGGCGTGGCACCGTGCCACCTTAGACCCCACTGTGCTCACCGAGATTAATGCAATGATTCTCCCTCCAACTTGCGAGAATCTCAGTCGGCTCTCTCACCTGTTCCTGGTGATAGCGCTTGCACACAGCTCAGCTCAGCACCTCCCTGCATGAACCAATGAGGATATGATTGCGCCGGTTACAGCGCGCTCCAAAGCAGACCACAGATATACATCTAGTGATATTTCCTGTGTTACTACCTCTGCTAGAAAAAAAAAAAAAAGAGATCAGTTTATAAATGTGCAAGGAATCTATTGTCCTTAAGTTGCCTTGTCGCTGATCAAGATACCATATGCTGAGAAATGGTTCTCTTTCCAAATCCTTTAATGGCTCAATAATAGAAAGAAAGGCGGCAGACACAACAATACCATGGCATGGGATGAGTGAAGGACTGGAGTGTGTGGTGTTTAACAGCCATACGAGCACAGATTATGTGCTTGAAGGGGCTGAATTGAGTGCCAGCAGTGACAGTTGGGCTGGGAATTGAGTGTGCCTGGGACGTGCGGCTTGACTCCGCTCGGAAACACCACTGGGTCCAGGGCTCATCTCTGTAGCCCTCCGCCTCCCTCCCTCCCATGGAATCATTGTGGCCTGCCGCTTGCTCCGCTTCACCAGGGGAATGGACGGGCCCCTGCTCCCGCTTGATGAGCGCTCGCTAATGGCTGCTTCTTTGAAAGCCGACGGGCCCGTTTGAGGGGTGTCTTTTACTTCCCTCCAGCTTGCCTTGGCTGGGCATTCGTCAGGCTTGCCTGGCTTTGCTGTCCTGCCCACATGATGGTGCGCCAAGGGGCTGAAACGTCTGTCATTTGTTTTACTTTCAAATAAAAGTTGACGACTTACCAATAAAAAAGTAAAAATAGTCTTTTGATGATGTCTGGAGGCATATGGAGAAAGTGTTGCAACGGCGACACTTTCAGCACTTTGTCAGAAATAACAAAAGGCCGAAAGAGATTTGTCTTTTTTACTTAATTGTGTTTCCTCTGATACGGAATGGCGCGGCCATGGTTTCGTGTAAAGTGAACAAGCGAGTAACGGAAATGCGACGGATAATGAAATATGTGTGAGCGCGCGTACTAAACATAAATGTCACTGAGCTTCTTTACATCTGATCCTGTACCAGTTCACGCAAGGGCTTGCCAACATGCGCTATGAAAGGAAGCGGGGACAATTAAATTCCCCCTCGTTAATGTTTTATTTCAGAAAAGGTATTTTTATTGCTCAGCTGCACAACAAGGTCTCCAGCAACGGTCTTAAGGAGATGTATTCTTAACATGACTTAGAACTGGGAGGTCTGTAATAACAAAATAAGCAGCTGTGTTTGAAATTGGGCCCCCTGACAGTTTGCATACTTTTTCACAGGCTGTTAGTCCTGTATAGTTCAGAAGTATACACAAACCAAGAGGGAAGACAAGAGCATTTACCTTAAGAGGAGAAGAAACCAACCGCAGCATTGAAAGAGAAGTTTTTTATTCAGACCACGGCGCATACGATGGTTGTTGGATGTGAGTCTAACGCTTCGCTCGCACAGTCGTCTGGTTGCTTATCTCACTGCTACCCTTGACCACTGCCCTGTCTTTTCAACCAAGAGGGAGCCGCTGGTCCCGCTGCCCTCCTCTTTCGCTACCAGCTTCTGGAGACTCCATTAGCAAGTTGGAGTCGTCCTTGGAAGTCTCCTCTCTATAACTTCTCCTGTCTTCACTCTCTCTCTCTCTATCCCCCCCCACCCCCATGCAAACACTTGAAACTAGGGTGAAGGTCAGAAATGGCAAATTTGATATAAGAGCTGACGTGCTTCCGTGGAGCACCTTGTCAGCTCAAAACAATAGGTTTTCAAGAGCTGTTACGCCGAATAAAGAATGTTCGCATATTCCCAGAGAAATGTCCTCCGCCAGACGTTCCCAGAAGAGACGAGAACATTTGTCTGCATACATTTTTGCCTGCGCTGGCCCGATAGAAAATGGAGGTTGAAGCTAAATGAATTCATGTTAACATGTGAGCAAATAAATGATTTCACCTGGGAGAGTGAGAAAGTCATCCAATTTGCATGTTGGAACCTTTATCCTCGTGATGTTTGATTAGGTCATTAAATGCTCAAACGGTCTGCGCCGGTCCGTCGTATTCGGCTTTGTGCTGATGTAGATTTGAGCTCCCGTTCGGAAACTCGACATATAATGTTGCAGCTTTATTAGGCTGCGCATGATGAAGAAGTAACAGATGTTAGCAGTTGCATAATGGCAAGCGGAAAAAGCAGCCGGCTGTGGTGTTGTACAGCGGTGCGATCAAATAATTTAATGTGATCTGACCTCTGCGTCTCAGTGGTATCTCCGAGCTGCCTCTTGGTGGACGCTTTCAAAACAGTCTCTTCAAACGGGTCAGGATGAATAGAGACAAGAGCTAGTCAGGGCTCCTCTGAAGAAAGTGTATTTTTTATACCAATAAAACAGCCCATCTAATGAGGGCATGACAGGAAAATAAGTTAGGGTCTATCGAGGTAATGACCACGTATTTTATTTCTGAACACGATCTGGAGGTATCTAGTAAGAAAACGACCCTGATTAGGAAAAAAAAAGTCCAAAATGGATTGATGGATGTTAATATAACTGCTTTATTCATTTCCGTTGTCACAGATCTCTCAGCAAGCAGTTGTCACAGGCAGTTTCATCTCAAATTAAATTCATTTGGATATGACATTTTAATTGGAACACTATTCCCATTAATTGAACAAATTAGAGAGAGTCTGCTGGGGGAAAGGTAATCTCTGGGAGAGATGATTTGGAATTCACAGTTTAGAATTAAAAATCAGCTGCTCGGCTTTGTTTTTTCTGTGGCACCCAGTTTTGCGGCAGTACGCACAGGCAGCGCCAGCGCTCGAGGTCTCGGCGGCACTCAGGGCTCACGTTGTCTTCATTAAAAGCGATTAAGGAATAGGTCAATTTAGTCTGCTTGGCTGGTTCAAGCCGAGCATTTCCTCCTATGAAATGTCTTTGTCTTCGTCTGGCCGGGCTCTGTGGGCTCGGGGAGCCACTCAAGCAGCAAATGTGATCCGTCACTATTTTATGCATGTTTACATGTCTGATTGGACATTGGTCTCGGCGAGTCATGGCAGTATAGTTATAAATGTTGTCATTTTGTTTTAATCACTGTGCGAACGTGGTGTGCGCTTGCATGTGTTTGGGTTTTCATGCCTCCGTGCTCTGTTTGAGCACACATGCCGCCTGGCTGCTGATGAGTTGCTGTCTGATTAGCGATGAAAAGTGCTGTTCACCCCTGCAGCTTGAACTACTGTGAGCAATTAATTAATTACGCTAATAAAAATCACCTTAAAAATGTGTGTGGTTGATTTCATAAACAAATGTGGATGCAGAAATGTTCCCCAAACCAAACGTGGGGCTGTTGTGATCGCTCAGGCTGAACGGATGCTGTTTCTGTGTGGATAAAAATTTTTTTTTTGTTCAACCTTTTGTTCGCACCGTAAAAGCATTCAGGATTCACAGTTGCTTTTAGTAAAGTTCAGGCGTCGTGTTTAACATGTTAACTTCTGTTTATAATACAGCTTGTGTCATTAGAGTGTTTCGGAGTCGGGTTCCAGAGAGACAACTGACACCGACTAAATACAAAATGTGTTGCAAATTTTTCATTTCAGGGTGGCCACCTGTCAGTTCAGACTGGCAATTTGGCCAGGAGAGAGAACCTGGTGCCAGGAGGAGCCAGGTGTAGATAAATGTTGCACATATGTCATCCGATTATAAAGGAAATTGTCGATTTGTGCTGCATATGTGGGACAAAATGTTTAATTCTAACAAATGATTCCTCTATTACTCTCTAATTGTTCTGCACTTGTTCTGCAAGTGAGATGTGTGCATTATGTACTGAAAGTACAAAGAAAGAGAAATCTCTGCTGCCGTGTCGGTAATATTTGTGTTACAACTTTCCAGCTCATTGTGTAGCACCCAGTTAGCATCATGCGGTTCCTCAGCTGCCACATTGTTGTGTGTCAACAGACACTACGAGCACCTGTGACTGTGGAACTGGATGCTGAGTGTGACCCTCGAAAATGAGTCACAGCACAGTTCTGAAGCACTAACACCATTTGTTTGTGCTTTCGAAATGAAATCGTGTAATTTTTTATAATTCCAGAACTCTCTCGCTTAACACATTGTGGAGCAAACCTTTGGCCTCTGATATGAATGAAGTAAGAAAAACAAAGGAAAATGATGATCTTGGAATGTCGGGATGGTACGGTAGTGGTCATGTAAAGTGCTTGAGAGCCCTAATTGGAGCTCTCTGTAGTAAAACATAGAGGGAAAGCAGAGGATGGGGTGTAAGGAGGAAAGCGAGAGAGCCAGACAGAGGGGGCTCCTAGATAGTGGGGCCAGGGGGAGAAAGTTCCCCCATGCTTGTCAGAGTTTGAGCAAGTTCAGAATTGATGAAGCCCACAGGCAGCACTGCTAATTTTAGTTGAAATCACCTAAGTGGTTTGGCTAATTTATCCAGGCTCCTCGGCCTCAGCC
>OMLP01016402.1:0-10135 GCA_900302685.1 Spondyliosoma cantharus
AAATCTGCCCTCGGTCGTCCTTGTGCTCTTGAAGCTGCAGAGAATCGTCCCCATTTTTGTGTTTTGTCTTTGTACTCGTTACTGGAGGCACGCTCGGCTTTAATTAAGAGGAACATAGCAGGAAACCCTGTGATGACTCTTCCTGAGGGAGGCTGTCTGTCTGTCTAGCAGCTTTATGTTTCACTCTTTCCACCACAATCAGAAGCCTCAAACAGCCTGTACGTTTGTTTCTGGGTAAAAAGGTGCTTTCTGCTTCATGTGAGGTTAAAAACGAGGAGCTCACCAGGCTGTCTGCATCGCTGTTAAAACCATCAATGGATTCGTGACGGTTTCCTGGAGTTAGTCTGAAACGGCCCAGAAGGAAGTCTGACATTTTAGGAAATCCTCTTTTTTTTTTTTTTTTTTTTTGAGATGGTGGATATCAGTTTCATCTCAGATGTGCTACATTAAAAAGCAGCAAACAAGACATAATCCCTTCTGCTCCTTTTGGACTTTTAATTGTTAACACCTGCAGGAAATGAAAAAACTAAAAGTTTGAGTGATGGTAATTGGGGGAAAAACACAGCAAAGGAGTATTTTCTCCTGAGTAAACAGTTTTTAGTCGTTTTCTAATGAAATGGCATCATTGTTAGGATGTTACAGCTTTTTATTGTACAGTTCTGACTTTATTTCATTATCTCGTTCATGTTTTAACTCGTTCTTGTACATCACATCACATTTTTAATTGGACAGTTAAACAACCTCTTCAGTGTTTTGCCTGTATGTTTTTGGACTATTAGGAGGATTTACAGTAACATCTGTGAGAGAGCTGCTGGCAGTTAGACAGCCACACGACAACCTGCAGAACTGCATGTTAATCTCATTGTTTGTAGTGTTTTGGCCTCTTTAAGCTTGTACATGTTTCACAACTATGCTTAGAAAAGCCCAGCCTCCCTTCCCCCGGCTCTCCAGGCCGGGTTTGTATCATCCTGCAGCCGTGGATCCGTCTGACGGCTTCTTATTACCGAACAGCAAACAGTCATTTCCAGAGACTCGCAGAAAAGTGCTGATGTAGCTCTGCTGGCAGGCAGAGGGAGCAGAAAGGCTGCGATGAATTAACCCATGTTGACTGCCATGATGCTGCTGCTCGCTCTCAAACACTCTGTCATCTCTCTTCACACAGCAACAGTGTGTAATGTGAAGACGGAGCAGCAGTAAATCTGCTTTAAGATCATCAGACGACGCTAAATCAGCTCACAACACAGAAGATTTAATCGGTGACATTAGATCTGCGTATCATTTCTATTTGTCATCCTTTTCTCCTCAGTGAGTCGTCACACTGGACATCCTAGAAAAACTGAAATCTATCATCTCTTCTTTCACATTTATCTTTTTATCTACACAAACAGACTCTATTCTTTTAAATATTTCAGCTGCATCCTATTAAATCGGCTCCTGCAGCTCTCCAGCTTCACAGCTCAACAGACATGAAATAGAAACGGAGACACTTTTTCTCCTATTTTGTTCTCACACTGCGATGTTTCCTGAAACGGCCTGAAAAGCACAGAAAATAGTTCAGTTGGATTATTTGGTGCTGATAAATGTATTTACTATGTTCTAGATTAATCTGCAGGCTGCAGGATGTAAAAGCAGCCAGTTCAACACTTACGTGTCAAAATCTTTATTTTCTTGACATCTTGAAAATTTGACTATTTTCCTTATAAACAAAAAAATAAAGAGTAGAGAAACGAGAGCTGAGCTGGAAAAACAGACGATTCAAAGAGCAAAACACAGAAAACTACATAAACGTTTATCATTTCCAAGTTTATATCTACTGTATACTGTATCACTGGACCTGATGACTACACCATCAGTGGCTGTTGTAGGCTCTTGGGCGGCCATCTTAGGATCTCCGGTGTAGAGAGCTGATGGATCCATTTGATGATGAACACTGTTCTGGACTACATCTGTGACTGAGATGGATCTAGTGCACGTTTGGGAAAAAGAGAAGACAGTTTTTATTGGTGCGTTGTCAAAACTTCATACAAGCTAGTGTGTTAGCTTGTTGATCCTCACAATCATTGTCAGAAATAGTGTATCGCCACACCTCTGGTTCTGATATACCTGAACTATATCTAGTTTCTGATAACACTTTGAATCCAGTGCAGATCAGTTTCAGAACACGGTGGACCTTGAAACTGTTACTTTGCTGCATAGACAAACAATTTTCAACACAAACCTGTTGTTTCTGAAGCGTTGAAGAAAATAATTTCCCATGATGCAGTGGGGGTCCGCGTGCTCTTTGGATGCAGATGTGCGCCTCCCTCAGGCTCGTTCAGCAGCAGAAACACCAGCAGGTCCACACAAAGAAGAAACATCATTACGTTTCATCACGTCCTCTGTTCACAGCAACACTCTGTTGTGTTCGGAGCCGATCCCAGAGGAAATGATATATAATGAGTGAGAGTTTGCTTTGGAAAACGGCTTTTTGTGGAGCGAGAACGAAAGACGCAAGTTAGTGAAATGGATAGAAAGAGTGCGAGCATGAGGCAAGTCGCCTGCTGCGAGCTGTAACCGCGGCTCGCTCTTTGTTCTGCACTTTGTCCTGTCGGGCTTCTGTCCTCACGTTCGTTCACATGTGATGATCACAGGTGAGACGAGAGAAGCCGACAGTCTGTACGCGAAGCTTATTCTTCACAATTACAGCTTGAACTGGTCGTGTAATAACTTGTCCTCCAGGACTTTTCATGATTTAAAATGAAGACTGTTGTTATGATTGGACTTTCTTCTCACACGATTCTGAATTCAAACTTTTTCTTGTGAAAATACAACTTCATCGTGTTGTTTTACATCTTTTCCCTCATAAAAGTACGATTGTTATCGCATGTCATCACAACTTTCCCTCAGAATTACATGAAAATCTCAATTTTCTTTCCTCATAACACAGTTGTGATATTACAGCTTTACTTGTGAAGTTTGGACTCAACCTGATGATATTATGCTCTTGTAATATTCCATCTTTATTCTCGTGTGTGGCGTCTTTCTGGTCATATCATGACTTTGTTTTTGGAATCTGTTTTTCATACATGTGCATCTCGTCTGATACATTTTGACTTTTCTGTTGAATCACGACACCATTTTACCAACACGAGAAGTTTTCTGTGAGATCATCTGACACAGTTTCCACCACAGCAGCTCTGTGAGCTCGTGTTCAGTCTGTTCATGTTAACAAGCGTGTGATCCTCAGAGGAAGCCTGACGTCAGGTACAGAAGCAGAGCGCTGACATGCCCGGGTGTTTAGGATGTGACTTCATTAGTAAAGAAGAAGCCTGGAAACATTTCCCTCTCTTCTTCTGTGGTGAGTTTGGAAGGCAGCAGGTGGAAACATCCTTCAGGGAGTGAGAGAGCTGGAGTGCTGCACAGCTCGGATTATCCTACTCAAAAAGCCGTGAAAATTGCTGTAATAATTCAAAAATTGCCTCCCTGCATCGTGCACAGAGCCTCTTCTTCTTTTTGAAGATTTGTGTTTGTGTAAGCGCAGACAAAGTGCTCCGGTAATTTGCATGTTTTGTTTATGAGAGCTATCTCCTGCCCTTTGTGGCGCCGGCATTTTCAGCACGAGTCCGTATCATCGCTCAATTTCACGCAGACCTGAAGGTAATTGTTGCGGTTTCATGGACATCAGTGTGTTTTCACTGCACTACTTTCTGTTGCACACGCACACACACACGGCTCCAGGAGGGGGAAAGTTAAAGTCAATTATATCGGCATGTTTGATATTTACAAAGTTCAGCCTGATCCTGTCCGGGCGGCGGTCTGAAGGAGGAGTTCAGATGGATTCATGGATAAATCCGGACGCTCAGCTGCAGGTTGATGCTAATTAATCAGGACGGTTTGGAGGCTAACGTGTGGATGTTGGGTGATACTGAGTCGTTAAAGCAAGTCGCTTCATTTGAAGCTGTCCAAACGGTCCGCTCCTGGTCTCAGTCCACTGCACAGCTCACTACAGAGGAATGTGCTGATTCAGGGCTGCACACTGCAACACACACTCACACTCTGCCACCATGTTTTCAGACAGCGCCACCTGTTTCTGTGTGATGGAGTTAGCATCACAAGGAGTCTAATAATGCACTGATACATATGGTATGAAACACTCTAGTTTTAACACCATTGAAACATTTGTTATCAATTGATGGTTGTAATCTGCTTAAATGGGAGAGGACGTTCTCTCAAATGTTAAAAATGCAAATGTATTGCTTTCCTCTGTGAGTTAAGTGATGCTCCTAAAGTTTGCAGCAGGGAGCACCAGAGCTGCCGTCATTTTCACAGTCCATCAATGGTTAAGTCTAAAGAGACGTCTTCAGACTGCTCTCTGCTCACGTGACTGCTGCTCTCTGTGGGCTGACATATCATCAGGTATCATCGTGTGTGTTCCGGCTCTGGTATCTTTAATGTTGGTTATAAGTTAACAGAGAGGTCGGCCGTGTGATGAAAGCTGTGAGTGTGTGTGAGCGAGCACACGGCAGCCTGCGGTTGATCTCTGCTGTCAGATGTGAACGTCTTCAGTCTGCCGGCTGCTCGCTGATGAGCTGGAGGGACAAAAGCTGCACTCATTTGTTTCCTTCTCTCAGTGGAGCTCCATTCAGCGGCCTCACCCTTAATGAACTTCCTCACATCTTCTCACCCCGGTATCGTAGCAACACGTTTTATCACCGTCCAGTCACCTGTGTGTGTGTGTGTGTGTGTGTGTGTGTGGAACAGGAACTGCCTCCTCACACCTTCAGAATAAAAGCAGCAGCCTGTCCTCTTCCACACACCGGTGTGGCCGTCCAGCTGACTGACACCATGAACAGCGTCGATGAGACGCGAGCAGATTCCTCGACATTGAAGCGACTCGTGCACGTGAGCGCTGTCGTGCATCACAGATGAGCTCTGGCTCCAGTCAGAGGACAGTCGTGGACCAAACTCGTGTTGCTGTTCTGGAAACTAAAGCTCAAGATGTCGTCGGGTGTTTTTAACTCTCATTTAATCTCTTAGACACACTTTGTTACATCTGAGTGCTTCATTCTCACAGTCCAGCTGTTTTTATTGTGCATGATTTTCTCCAACATCCAGCTCCACAGATTGGTATTTATTAACTTTAGGATCTCCGAGGATGTGAAATAAAGTTCTGGTGACACCTTCACCTTTTTACCCCTCTTCAAAAATATCATCAAAAATCACAGAATATCTCCAGCGTTGTGACTTGAACTGTGGTCGCCTGATTGAAGACCTGAAGCTTTAAACGCAGCTCTAAATGTAATTTGTTTTTTGAATCATATTCAGGTCCAGATCCTCGTAATGAACAGAAGTAACTGCACTGAACATTGAAGCTGACTCGCATATAAACTTCACATGTTTCCATTGAGACCAGCTGGAAAAGTCTAAATGACACCTGCGGTTGTACTTTGGTCCTTCATGGCCTCCATACGTCTTGTAGCAGCAGCTGATTGGTGCATATCTATGTGAACACACTTCCTAAAGCGTGAGATAAAGTGGCGGTCCTGCTGCAGAAGCTCGATGAACTCACCTTGAACGCTGTAATTTAAAGGACAGTCTCGACTTTTTTCACGGAGATTAGAATCGGGTCCTTGTTGAAGCATTTTTCTTTCCTGTAAAGGGCACAGCATTAGGAGAGGCAGCCGTATTGACTTTTCCCTCGATAAGGTTTTCCAGCTCGTCTCTGTGTTGATAGCGGAGCGGAGCGGCGGGCCGAGGCTTCGGTCAGCAGCTTACCGGCTGACAGCGCCGCTGTGCACAGTCAGCAGCGGGACCCGGCCAGAAAGACCCACTTTATCATCAAACGCTGAGCCGCAGCATCTCGAGCCGCTGCATGGCAGATTATTTTGACAGTTACCATGACAGCAGCTTCTGAAATGTCTTCATGCAAGATTTCAACGAGGAGATGTCCTTAAAACTCAACTGACAAAAAGTTTCATAGAAAGACTTTAATATAAAAACAGTTTGAGTTTTATGGAGGTCCAAACATTGCCTCAATAGTTTAATTTGATTTGACTTATTTTAAACATCTGCAGGACAGATTGTGTCCACACAGCTCGTCTGCTGTAATCCAAGACTGCAGCAGTCCAGAGATCACAAACTGATCTGAAAAGACGTTATTTACACCTTTAATGAGCTGAAATCTTCTGCTCAGCTGAAAGCGTTCATGTTTCCCGTCTGAAGCAGGTTCAGCAGCTTAACGCACGGCGAGGGTGTAAACAACGTCAGATCAGTTTGTGTCAGTCAGGGTTAATGACTGGATTTACATTTTTATGTGAACTCGTCCTTTAACACTGAAAACTAAAGAAGAAGCAACCAGAAGAAAGAAGACCACCTCAAATCATAACCATGAGACCGTCAGAATGAAACCTTTGTGTCCTCACGGTTTCACACCCCGCTGACCCCGAACAGGAAGTGAGGTGTGTGTGACGAGTGTCTCCGGTGTTGGGCGCCACCTTCGTCAGTTAAAGGGAAACATGTATGTGCAGGAGAACGCAGACTGACAGGATGATGGGCTGCAGCAGCCGGCTGCTCCCATAACCCACTTCACCTCCATCTGTCAGACGGAGAGCGGCGCTTTAGTGAACGCAGGAGCTTCACTCTGAACCGACAGAGCTGCATTGAATTTTTGTCACGTTGGGATTCCTGCAGCTGTTCCTCCAAACAGCAGGAAAACGTGTTCTTACCTTGATGATGTGTCGGGAGGTTTGAGGTTATCTCAAACTGTCGCCTGCTGATTTTCACCCAACAGCTCAACTGTGTTCTGTCCTCTGCAGCAGCATCACGACTGAACTCCATATTAAATCAAACGTAATGTGGCCGAACACAGAGAGATTACTCTGTTTTAGCTTTCAGCTCATGTTGAGGCAACAGAAATGATTTGGTTCTGGGAGCAGAAATGATTCTGTTGAACCCGTTTCAGAAACATTTGCTGCTGTCGTCTGTGTCGTCGTCGTTCTGAGCTGAGTCGCTCCGTCTGGCTCAGGCCTGCAGGAGTCGGGAGTTGAAAGTGAGCTTGTTCTCTCCCGTCTCCTGCTTTTGTATTAACTGGGCTGCTCTGTAATCTTTTATTTATCCTCTGAACTAAAGAGGTCATCCTGATTAAACATTGAGCAGGAGCGCTGCAGTTTGGGGAGTTTACACAGAGAAGAAGAAGCGAGGGAGGCAGAAAGTCTTGTTGTTGTTGTTGCTGCCGGGCGTCGGCGCCTGTCATCACCGGATCTCTGTCCCAGCGCTGTGATTCGTCGATTAGCGCCCCACAATCCCTCTCATCTCCAGCCTGGATCCTTGTCTTTAAAGTGAGAAGGACTGGTGGTGTGCAGAGATTATAGAGATGAACTTCTGAAATAAACAGTTAGGAGGAGAAGAAGTGTGCTGTTGTAATTAAACTACTGCTCATTAATAGCTCCGCTGCGACGGGCCTGTCGTCAGCCAGCATGAGCTCCGTCTCCAGAGCTGCTGCGTCAGCCCCTCCTCAGCGTCCTGACCCCTGATTGGCTCAGATGGCACTGTTAAATGGGTAATTATGAAAAGGCCAGGGGTGCCGCTCCATGAATAATGTTGAATGACTGCTCACAGCAAATTATTAATTGTTTTACTTGATCTGTTGAACTGCCGTGGACTGACTCGCAGCGTATCAATTACCATGTTGTTCTAAGTGTTTGCAGTGGAAATCCAATCAGTGTCCAGCTCGTACAGCGACTCGTCAACCTCACTCCTGTATTTCAGCCCGGGCGAGACACGTGGAGCGACACGCTTCATATTAGTATTTACTGGTGTTTGACATCTCAGTCATATTCATATATTAGTTTTTGACAAGACGTCAGGACATTTCCAACCTGAAAATGAACTTTATCATTATCTCAGGACGCTGTCACAGTAACTGGCGGTCTGCACGTGTCAGATGTTTCTAATGAGACGTCAGGAGGATTCAGCTGTCGTGACAAAGTTAGGATAGTTTTCAGCCATGTCAGATATTTGTGATGTGACGTCGGGTCGTTGTTTAGCCGTGGAGGCAAAGACAAAACTTTGGGACAGTGTAATGTAATAAAACCAAACATTTTTACATGTTTCAAAACCAGACATGTATGGTGTTCTGTCAGACACTGTCAGTGTGTTTCTGATCAGACATTTTGTTGCTGTTGTATTCTTGACAAAATATCTCAGTATTTTAAAGTGTTTTTGGTGACAATAACAGGTATTTTAAGCTAAAACCAGGTGATATTGTGCCTAAATCTAACAAGACTATAAGCACAATGTTGTCACAAGATAAAATAGAAAATTGGGCCTAAAGAAACAACAACATGTCTCTGTTTTTGCAGAAATGTACTTTTCTCAGACGTATCCTGGCCGTGTGGTGGAGCTTGTGATTATTTCTGTTATTCTAGCAGAACGTAACTTTGTAGGTACTTCAGTGAGGATGAACAGGTCTGCAGCCCAGCCGTGTGTTTGGATCAGGCTGTGGAGATGCAGACTGTTTGTCCTCGCAGGTCTTTGTCTTTGTGAGAAAGCGAGCAGAGAAAAGAGAGGAATGTTATTGTCTCTCCCCCAGCAGCTGGTTGCTTCTCAGCCCCTGCTGTCCAGGCCTCATTCACTGCTCTCTGATTAGCTTTTTGTTGCCTCTCCCTCCGTCTCCTGCCTCAGTGTGTGTGTGTGTATATATATATTTATATATATATAGATATATATACGTGTGTGTGTGTGTGGGTGAGGAAGTGGTTCGTTTGTCAAAGCTGTTTTAGGAACAAACAATGGACTCAGTCAGCCAGCTAAACAGACATCAGCAGAAAGAGGTCAATTATGGAAAAGCACTAACAAAGAGCAAAAAACTCTCAAATGTTCGCCTGATTAGTCTTTGTTATGGAAACCATTTCGTACTCCGGCTCAGAGAAATTGGTCTCCTGCCGTCGACATCAGGGCTGATTGTACGTCTGACATCTATGAAAATGTGAAACGCTGCAGATTATTCCTGCTCTCTTCACTCCTCGAGCTTCTCATGATACAAAAAAAAACCCAGAACATTTTGTCCTGCTGGAGTTTCTGCTCTGCTCCAGTCGGGTCCAAACACGTCAAAGAGAAAAGCTCACATGTTAAAACTGCAGAGAAACAAAAACAGAATGTTTGTGTTTTTCCATCTGAACAATGTGTGGGAGTGGCCTGTGTTTCTGGCCTTCTTACCCAGCAGTCATTTACATACTCCTTCTAGGCCAACATCCCACAATGCCCTGCTTTTTATGCATTATTGAGTCTCCTAGTGGCATCCTTAAAAGGGGAAGAGGCCTCGCCATAAAAGGAAGCAGGGCTGCGTACTCAACAAGGGTGACTTCAAAGACCCTTTGAAAAATTGATCAGGTGGGGTTGTAGCTAAAGTAGATCTCAGGCCGAGGCCTCTTCATCAGGTCCACCGCACAAACCAGCGAAAACAAAGAGCCGTTTTATTCTCATTCATCTGCCAGAGGTCACATGCTTCTGCTTTCTCAGGCCATTCTCCTCAAAGCTTCATTTTTCCTCCTGTAAGTGTTTTACTGAACGCCGTAAATCTTCCATGGTAACGGCGTCACTGCTCAGGTTAATCTTTAAATCTGGATTGCAGCTCATTAAAAACAACACATGAATATGAATCTAAAGCAGCAGGAGAAAGATTTGTTTTTCTCGCTGATGATGAAACACTCGGACATCTTGTTGTTCTCTAATTTAGTTGCTCAGTACTTTTCAAGCAAAGTGAAGAAAAGTCATGAAGATCTTTTATTTTTCAGTCTTGTAACTTGTGTTCATGAAGGTGGACGAAGTGACAATGAGCTGATAAAATGGAGGTGACGAGCGATAAACGACATTGATCGGTTTTTCCTTCCACGCGTCGTCACTGAACTGTATCAGTGAAGGTGCGACTGTCAGTCAGGTGTCCGACCTGCCCGACGTGATGTCACAGCTGTGTCATCAGTCCCATCAGCCCATTGTTGTCCTGCTCAGCGTCTGAGTGACACCCCACGCCAGAGGCCGCGGTGCGCTTGGTTTGTTTGAGCTGTGGAAGGTCACGGGGTCGTACGCCACATTACATCAGCCGGATGGTAATAAGGACCGCGATATACGTCATGTGCTGCGTCGCAGGGCTGCCAAT
>OMLP01016405.1:0-13276 GCA_900302685.1 Spondyliosoma cantharus
CAGCGAGTGGGCCTGGCTGGACTGCTTTTCTACTACAGTCAAGGCGGCGGAGGCTCTCGCTCGGGGCGCCACCTTCCCAGAGTCGTTCTCTGTTCCCGACCTGGAGCCGGTGCCTAAAGATGAAATGTCTCTGCTGATGGTGAGGGAGGCTGCTGCTGCTGCTGCTGCTGCTGCTGCTGCTGCTGCTGCTTTAACTGCTGGAACTGACATTTATAATAAAATGAACACCTACTGGTGCGTGTAATAACAGTCTCTGCTCTCTGTTTGTCCAGGACAACAGTAAATGGGGGTCTGGTATGGATGAGCAGATCATGTCCTGGGCCACCTCCAGACCAGAGGTAATCTAGACTGATACCTGGATTAACTTTAATAAATGGTTTCTCTCTGTTTATCCTCCTCAGACAGTCAGAACTGCTATTTTAAATCGTTTTGATTTTGGTCTGGTTTTTGCAGGACTGGCACCTCGGGGGGAAGTGTGATGTGTATCTGTGGGGTGCAGGGCGACACGGGCAGCTGGCAGAAGCTGGCAGAAACATCTTGGTGCCGACCACCGCCCCGTCCTTCTCTCAGGCACAACAGGTACATGCATACCTGTTCAATACCATCCAGTAGCCTGTAATCACATCCAGTTACGTCACATGAGACCCAAGGATACATGACATTGTTATACAGCTTTAATACAAAAGTAGCACGTGCATATTTGTACATAAAGAAAGCAAAGAAATCAAATTTGCTGCTTTGATTCTGACATTTTTTTTAATAGTTTGAATTGTGATCAAACAGTTTTTGTACAGAAGCTCATTAACCAGCTTCACATCTGCTCTCCTCCGTCAGGTGGTGTGCGGTCAGAACTGCACCTTTGTGATCCAGCCTAACGGGACGGTGTTGGCCTGCGGGGAGGGCAGCTACGGCCGCCTGGGGCAGGGCAACTCTGACGACCTGCATGTCCTCACCGTCATCTCAGCTCTTCAAGGTGCAGCTGAAATATCTGCTGTTCTTACCAAACACACTGACAGGGGTTCAAGTCTGATCGCATCGTATCCAATCAGAAACATTTTGCTTCTCTTACTGTAATCAGACTTGATTAGTTAAGAGGGACGTGAGTGGTGAGTCTGATTAATTCATGATAAAAGCTGCAAATGAGACGAACAGCAGAAGATATGAAATCTTGATTAAATAATCATCTGACACGTGGAAATAACAGCTCGTGCCTACAGATCGGACTCAAGAGGTCCAGATGCAGAACTGTGAAGTTGATGAAAGCCTCAAATATAAGTTTTCTATTCGTTAAAATTTACAAACAGGGAGTTTCTTTGACTTAAAATCAAACGATCTTTGACTGACAGTAGACAGAGGCTTTCAGAGAGCAACCAGAAGTGTTATTTTAGCCGTCACAGATTTAACGTTTAATAGCTGTAGCTGATTTATTCACCTTCTTTAAAACCTGTAGTGTTTCCTTACCTTTACCCTGACCGTCGTCTCCTCGTCCCTCAGGTTTCGTTGTGACTCAGCTGGTGACATCGTGCGGCAGCGACGGTCACTCCATGGCTCTGACGGAGAGCGGTGAGGTCTTCAGCTGGGGGGACGGCGACTACGGTAAGCTGGGCCACGGGAACAGCGACCGCCAGCGCCGACCGAGACAGATTGAAGCGCTGCAGGGAGAGGAGGTGGTGCAGGTCAGTCTGAACCTCCTCAGGTTTAACTTGTGTGGATTAACATCTATTTTAAATTTGTTTTCCTTCCTTCTGACTTTTCTGGGTCAAGGTTACTAACTCTGCTCGGTTTCCTCCAGATGTCCTGTGGGTTCAAACACTCCGCCGTGGTCACAGCTGATGGGAAACTCTTCACTTTCGGTAACGGGGATTACGGCCGGCTGGGTTTGGGAAACACATCGAACAAGAAGCTGCCAGAGAAGGTCACGGCTCTGGAGGGATATCAAGTCGGACAGGTAGGAATGAACAACATCAGACTAAATGAAAAAGGTGACGAGTTACTGTTGGCACGACAGAATCTTTTGTGTTTGGAGGCTGATGTAGTGAACAGATGATTGAAGATGTCTCAGAGTTTTTGTCGTCACGTGTTCCTCTTCAGGTGGCTTGTGGTCTGAACCACACGTTAGTCGTCTCTGCTGACGGGATGATGGTTTGGGCTTTTGGTGATGGAGATTATGGGAAACTGGGACTTGGAAATTCCACAGCGAAGTCGTCCCCCCAGGTGAGGCACACGTCTCACCTTTGAAACTGATTTCACACGATGTTGTCATTGTGTGAATGTAATGAAGGTTAATTTTGAACTTTGAACTCCTCAGAAAGTGGACGTGCTGTGTGGAATCAGCATCAGCAAAGTGGCCTGTGGGACTCAGTTTTCTGTGGCTTTAACTAAAGATGGCCGAGTTTTCACGTTCGGTCAAGGTACGCTGCGGTTTCATGTTTATTGTATGTTATCTGATTTTTAACGTGAACGACAACAAGCCAACTGGCAGAAAATAAAGCGAATATTTTGATAATTGATGAATAAATTCATCTATTATTTTCAAACAAATGAGCCAAATATTTAATAGTTTCAGCTCCTCTAATGTGATGATTTGTTTTTTGAGAACAGAATATTTCAGGTTTTGGACTCTGATGACACGGCACCGTTTTGTTTTCACTGATTTCTGATAGTTTACAGACTTAATAATGAATGAAGAAAAAAAATATTATAATCAGCAGATGAATTGATGATGAAACGAGTCATTAGTTGTTCTACTTTTGGAGAAAAATGTGTTTATGGTTACATTTGAACAGCTTTGGTTCTTCATCATCATAAACCTTAATCATCTTAAACTATTTGGCATGCAGCAAAAAAATACAGCTGCAATATTTTCACAATAAAGTTCATGTTAAGATCATTAATGGTATTTTTTTCTTTGTCATATCGTTCACATATTTGTTTTCCTTCCTGCTGCAGACCGCCTAATTGGCCTCCCTGAAGGCCGAGCCAGGAACCACAACCGGCCCCAGCAGGTCCCGGCTCTGTCAGGGATCCACATCCAGGATGTGGCTGTGGGAGCTGAACACACTCTGGTGCTCTCCTCCACAGGAGACGTTTACACCTGGGGCAGCAACTCAGAGGGACAGGTAACCTGCTGACACACACGCCGACCCCCCACTGAGAGATGTCAGTCAGTCTGATTGATAATATTAATATTACAGAACAAAAGAGAGGGAAACTGTCAATAACAATAATGACAGAATGAGGAGACTCGGTTCATAACCTTCCTCATCGTCGGCTCTGGAAATAATGAATTTCAGAGAATTCAGATCCTCTCAGGGTGTTTGCAATATTGCTTGAGACGAGACGAGACGACCCCCGAGACACGACTTGATTCACTGTCATAATTTGAGCCATTCTGTCCAATAACATTTGCAAAGTCTAGAAGAGCCTCATGATTAATTTATTCTATCCTCCTTCAAGTTAGCCGGGTGCTAAACCAGAAGTTATCTGGCTTGGTCGGTGATCCAGTTATTTTTACAGCCAGGAAGTTACTTTTTGGCTTCAAAACACCACCGAGCAGCTTCACAGGAATGAACGAGGCTCCACCTCCAACACAGTGTCCAGAAATAAAACATCCTTAATAGACTGAATCCCAAAGTCCTTCTTTATTTAAGCACCACCACCGGATGTTGATAACGCATCATCACTTCGCACGGCGAGATTTAGCGTGTTCACTGCTGAACCGAGGTGAAAAACATCCGTGTCGACCGCAGAGTCAACTGACCCGGGTGTAAATGCAGAGCTAACACATTCCCATTGCACACAAAAGACTGATTTTAGTGGGATTAAGTGGGATTAGGGTTTGGCTGTCCTCATTGTATTGTCAGTCACGTGTCATTCTAAATTGATAGTTTAAAGTCTTTTTACATTTAAAAACATTTTACAAATAATCCTGAAAAACGATCTGAAAGAATTTGTTCACGAATCGATCGTCAGAAAATTAATCAGCTACGGTTTAGGTAACGACTGATCGAAAAGAATCGATGAATTCATGTTTTATTTTGGTTGATACGATTGATTAATGTTTGTTTGTTTGTCTCTTTGTGGTGTAGCTCGGTCTGGGTCACACCAACCATGTTAGAGAACCCACAGTGGTGACGATGCTGCAGGGAAAACACATCCACCAGATCTCTGCTGGACGCTGCCACAGTGCTGCATGGACGGCTCCCTCTGTGCCGCCTCGAGCACCAGGTGAGACACACACACACACACACACACACACACACACACACACACGTCCTAACACGCCACAGGATGCCTGATGGGCGACACTTTATCCCGGGGGTCAGATTTCCTGCAGTGCTGCTGGAACGTGAAGTACAGTAAATACCAGACTGGGTCGGGCTCATTGTTGTCAGATGAAGCAGCGGATTGTTTGGTGAACAAACGCTGAGGAATTTCATCTATAGGAGTTAAAAGATAAACTATCAGCCAAACGACTCTTTTAATGGACGGGAAAACTGAAAACATCTGCGAATACCTCATCAACTACGATGGAGTTCTGGATGGCTGCCACTCGCCATAAAGCACAAACATATGTTGTTGTTAAATGTTTACGACTTTACTGTATGTAGCTGTTTTATTACTACATGAGGTCAAAGGGGTAAAAACCAAAACGCCTAAAGAAACAGAACAACGTAAGAAAACAATGTTTTAGAAGAGAGGAACAAAGATCCCTGTCCCAGGAAAAAAGTAGATTAGTACTCATATCCATACAAACACATCTGTACATACAC
Source organism: Spondyliosoma cantharus (assembly GCA_900302685.1). Taxonomy (NCBI): domain Eukaryota; kingdom Metazoa; phylum Chordata; class Actinopteri; order Spariformes; family Sparidae; genus Spondyliosoma; species Spondyliosoma cantharus. The sequence goes on from OMLP01016405.1 coordinate 4,773, forward strand.
GTTTACTCTACATACATTCACCAATCCACCTCAGATGTACATATGTCATCACATGCCTAAATAAAATCAGTTTCCTGGTTTGTGACCACAGTTTTCACACGTTACATGTAGAATTCAGTCTGATTTGTGGCAGCAACTCATCAAGTTGAATTTGTTTACATTTGTAAATTGAAATAATAGCTTTATCTCTTGGTCTTTATACAGCACCGACCTCTTGCTCCTCCTTTAACACCTCCCTCCTCTCTCCTCCTCCTCAGGCTCGTCGGTTCCTCTCCAGCTGGGTCTTCCTGTGGCGGTGCCTCCTCAGTACAACGGGCTGAAGGAGGTCAGCATCGAGGCGGTCCGGGCTCGCCTGCGACTCCTCTACCACTTCTCCGACCTCATGTACTCATCGTGGAGGCTGCTCAACCTCAGCCCCAACAACCAGGTCGGCACAGAACCAGGACACAGAAAGAAACTTCTGATTGTTGCTGTGGAGCTTCAGCTGTAGATTTACCAAAGAAAAGGAAAATATTCATAGTTCAAACACCGATCAAAGTTTGTTTTTCCTTGAGAAGATTTCACACACAGAGGTAGTAAATGAAACCTCACTTCAGGCTGTAGATTAAAATATCAGAGATCAGTATTTTTATGTGACGTCTGACTGCAGGGAGCAAACTGCTGCATCACACACTGTAGCACAGTAATGATGATGTAACTGTCTCTCTGCAGAGCTGTACGTCCCACTACAACGCTGGTACCTGGGGGATCGTTCAGGGCCAGTTGAGGCCCCTGTTGGCCCCCAGAGTCTACACGCTGCCCATGGTGCGCTCCATCGGCAAGACCATGGTGCAGGGAAAGAACTACGGCCCCCAGATCACCGTCAAACGGATCTCCACACGGTCAGTTTTCAAGTTCTTACTCAAGTTTTTAACTTGCATCCTGAGAATAAACTTGTGACATGTCGTTTGTCATGTTCATTTCATTTAACGTACAATTCTGTATTTGTCTGTAACTGCGTGCAGGGGTCGGAAGTGTAAACCCATCTTCGTGCAGATCGCTCGTCAGGTTGTGAAGCTGAACGCCTCGGACCTCCGACTGCCCTCGAGGGCCTGGAAGGTCAAACTGGTGGGCGAGGGCGCTGACGACGCAGGGGGCGTGTTCGATGACACCATCACAGAGATGTGTCAGGTATGTTCATGTAGTTTAAAGTGATTCTTAGTCATTCAGGAGGTCGCAGATGTCGTCTGATGCAGTGATGTTTCTCTGTTTGTAGGAGTTGGAGACGGGCGTGGTCGACCTGCTCATCCCCTCCCCCAACGCCACCGCAGAGGTCGGATACAACCGAGACAGGTGAGGAGAAACACTCAGGCTTTTCTCTGTCGACTCTGACTGTCCTCCACACATGTTCTACTGTTCGTACATTTGAATCAATCTTTGAAACGTTTAAATTCACATCAGTATCTTAACTAAGCTTTCAAAGATGGTGTCCGTTCAGTAACAGCAGAACAATATCATCTTTAATAAAACCTGTCTATTTAATTTTGCTCTCTTCATCATCATCTTCTCAAGCCTGCATCCAGCTCCATCACCGGTCACCGATCGTCTCACCTTTATCTTTAACTCATCAGTGAAACAACATCTGTGTCTGCTCTGATCTGCGTAGGTTCCTCTTCAACCCGTCGGCGTGCATGGACGAGCACATGCTCCAGTTCAAGTTCCTGGGCATCCTGATGGGCGTGGCCATCCGCACCAAGAAGCCCCTGGACCTGCACCTGGCCCCCCTGGTGTGGAAACAGCTGTGCTGCATCCCTCTGCAGCTGGAGGACCTGGAGGAAGTGGACCTGCTTTATGTGCAGACGCTCAAAAGCATTCTTCACATTGAAGACAGCGGCATCACCGAGGATAATTTCCATGAGGTGGGAAAAATGTTTTGATATCAGGTGACGGAGTTCTGTGGGAGATTTCTGGTGTTGGTTTGGTTTATTTGTTAATATTTTATTGTATTCTTTATTTAATGGGACGTGTGAGTTCCTGTTATACAGTAAATGTCTTCGTAGCTGTTGAGTTTTATCTTAACTACAGAGTTTATTTAAATGAAAGAAGAGCAAAGAACGATAAAGATGTTTTCTCTCTTCTCTCTGCTGACTTCTGGGTTTGATTCTCGTAGTGCTCTCAATGAAAACTAACTTTAAATCTCTGAAGAAATCAGAAGTCTGGAACCAGAATACACGTTGATATTGATGCAAAAAATCATATCAAAATCCCCAATTTTCAGTTTTATTTTATTTATCCAGGAGGGTCCCTCTGAGAAAACATCTCCTCTGCCAGGGAGTCATGAAGCTCGACTGAAAGATGACAGAGGCTGATATTATCTAAATGTAGTTGTATCTTAATGATCTGTGTCGCCTGATTAGTAACAAAAATGTCACGACAGAGACGCAGAAACAAAAACCTTTCAGGTCATTTAGAAACAGAAGCTCCATTACAGAGTTTGTCCAGCAGAGAGCACCGACCAGTTTATGAAGTATTGTAAAATGTTCCACTTTCTGCAGGTCGTTAACAAAAGTGTCACAGACAAACTTCACAGCCAGAATAAAGAATAAACACCTCAGTGTGAACAGTACAGTAGAATTATAGTCTCATTGTAAAAGTCGTCATATTTAGAGATTAGATCGATTAATTCTCTGATTGCAGCTTCGTGAATGTGAATGTTTTCTGGTTTCTTTCCTCCTCTGACAGTAAACTGGACATCGACGAGTTGTGGACAAAACAAGATGTTTGAGGCTGAACTGAGTTATTGACATTTTACAATATGAGAAAATAATCGTCAAATCATTAGTCGCAGCTGCAGAAGTATCAACCAACCAGAGGTGACTAAAGAAACAGACTCTGGCAAAAGTAATCGAGTACTGGCTCTGTAATGTACTGAGAGCATCACAGTGAAAGTATTTGTACTCTGTGTGGACGTTATAAAGGAGAGTGACGTCACAGAACTAATCTGACTGTAGAAACTAAAAGGATCTCGTCTCTTATGTTAGAAACCTGGTGAGAAGTCAAACACGGAGGTTAGATTTACAGCCGGGATGTAAACTGGAGACTTTTACTGCGTATAAAAACCGAACCAGCGTCATTCCACATCCTTTAAGGCTCAGCAGTAAACACCAGTTACCTTCACATCCTCACCTGCTGCACATCACAGCGTCATCACACCGTCTTTAAGATTAATCTCCAAAGACTCTCAGGATGTCTGATGATTGTTTTGACGGCGCGGGCGGCGTGTTTACGTCTCTTCGGCCATGTGAACGCGTGATTCAGCAGGATCTCACAGATAATAAGCAGCCAGCTCGCGGCCTCGTCAGCCTGTTTTTATTCCCACAGAAAGTGTCACAACCCAAAACAAACTTCTAATGATGTCACATACCATCACCACGCCACACCCGGCAGTGACACGGTGTGATTTATAGAAGGTTGATCCTATTTACAGCCAACAGAGTTTAACATCAACCCTGACTCTGGGACAGTGATGTGGCTGTGAGCAGGGTGCTGTGGGGGGGCTCTCCTCTCTGTGCTGGTACACTCTGTTCTTTCCCAGCACTGATAAAACATCAGCACGTCTGTGGCTCCGGTCATTACTGACACAGACCACACACCCCTCCCACCACACCCAAAAAAAAACCCACAGCGAGGCTGGCGCGAGCAGCAGAAAGCGTCCCGGAGCCCCTCTTCTGTCCAAACAACCTCACACAACCCCCGCTCTGTAAAGCCCCGCTCTGCAGGAATGCCAGGGCCGCTGTTGATGCAGCATATCCTGCCAGGCGGAGCGTTGGCCCGGCTCCCAGCCCACAGAGGAGGAGGAGGGGAGGGGTGGTGGTGTCGGAGCCACAACACTGCACGGCCGCCTCCGTCAGCCAGGCCGGGGGAGGAGAGGAAGGGGCTGCATCTGCTGCTTTGGCAGGAGAGGACGGAGAGAAAGAATCTCCTGTTCGCCTTTTTCTGCTGCTTTGACTGGATGTCAGACGAGCGACATTAGAACCTGTCGTTGCTTCGTCGGTTCAAGAGAGTAAATGAAACGATCGGTTGCATTATTATTAATTCAAAGGAAAACTTTCACTGGAGCAGCAAATAAAATAAAACACTTCTGAGAATAAATGTTCTGCTTAATTATTCATAAAAACAGTCTGAACAATTTCATGTAACGTTCGCAGCTGACTGACTCGTTCTGTCTGACGGAGACAACAGACTGAATCTCTTCTGGACCAACAGCTGCCGGTCGATGTTTCATTATGAAGAATTGTAAATTTGGATAAACTGTAACTCCTTCAGACACGTTTCAGCTGGTCGTCTCTCCATGATAGTGTGAAACAGCAGCACGGTTACATTCACTGGTTGATCTGACGTTTCTGTGTTCGTTCTGCAGATGATTCCTCTGGATTCGTTTGTCGGGCAGAGTGCAGACGGGAAGATGGTGCCCATCATCCCCGGAGGAAACAGCATCCCGCTCACCTTCTCCAACAGGAAGGAGTACGTGGAGCGAGCCATCGAGTACCGGCTGCACGAGATCGATCGACAGGTACGACAAAACTTCACCTGACCTGAGAGCTGCAGAGGAAGATGACAAAGGTCGCTGCGCTGCCTGATTATTACTGAGGATCAGATTCAGGAGTGAGATCAGAGTCTCAGGTTTCATCGTCTCGTCTGACGGATGAATCTGATCCTGCAGCAGACTGAACGCTGCTCTCCAGCTCCGTCGTGTCCTCCTGTTGTCGTTTAGATAAAGTACAGAAAGATTTTATCTGACAGAAATATCTCTGGTGTAAAGGATCAGTTCACTCAAAATACAAAAACCTGTTTCTCAGTTCACCTCGTCTGATATTATAGAGATTAATGGAATATTATTGTCGGAGCTCGAAGCATTCTTTTCCTAAACAGCCACAATCTCATCACAAGGTCCTTGTAGAAGGTGTTAATGTAAATGTAGACGTTCATATCTATTAAAATCTGCTGAGGAAGATTAAATCATGTGATTAAAAGCTGCTGATCAGCTGCTAAATGAACCTTGTTGTGAGATGAACAGACCTGATCAGAGCAGAAACAGTAATAGAAGCTGTTCATTCTGTTGGTTTTTCGATGATGTCCGTTGAGTGTGAAGACTGGAGCTGGAAGAAAAGTAGATCGACTCATTAGTAGATCAAAGTTAAACATTTAGGAGCCACTGAAATTGAATTTGTCAATTAAAATGATCATTTAAAGCAGCGTTTCTTCATTTCAGCGTATTAAAGGTTCCCTGCTGAGTTTTTCTGCAGGCAGCAGATTTTACTGAAACACGTTGGTTGAATCTTCGAGGTCTCAATAACTGGAACACGTTAACGTCCTCATGAAACGAGTCTTCTTTGAGTCTTTTCAAACCTTTTATAGACCAACAATAAATGTTTGTTGAAACTTTAAAATAAAACCAGAGCCCGGTACCGTCGGGTCTTTCTAGCATCTTATTCTGCGTTTTATTCTGATGAGAATAAATAAAAGTTTTCTCAACAGTGTAAATCAACATGTGTAACTTTAATCAGACTCTCTTCTTCTTCTGTCCTCGTCTCTCAGGTGGCGGCGGTGCGTGAGGGCATGTCGTGGATCGTCCCGGTGCCGCTGCTCTCTCTGCTGACGGCCAAGCAGCTGGAGCAGATGGTGTGCGGGATGCCGGAGATCTGCTGCGACGTGCTGAAGAAGGTGGTGCGCTACAGAGAGGTGGACGAGCAGCACTCGCTGGTGCAGTGGTTCTGGCAGACTCTGGAGGAGTTCTCCAACGAGGAGCGCGTCCTCTTCATGCGCTTCGTCTCCGGACGCTCGAGGCTGCCGGCCAACACGGCCGACATCTCGCAGAGGTTTCAGATCATGAAGGTGGACAGGGTGAGTTGGTCGGGGAGACGAAACTGATCTGTCCAAACAAGTCTGGATCAGTACCGTTCACTGGAGGGATCATTTCTTCTTCTTCAGGCCGTTAACAGTCTAAAAGTTCTTATTAACAGACTGGACGGAGCGTTTGAGAGAACTGATGTTTGTGCACATCAGACGGTAGTTCAGGTGGATGGTTTAATATTTCAAGTTCTTAGAAGGTTTGTTGTGTTTTCTTCCTCTAGTTCAGTAATTTGAAGTTTGATCTGGTGTCAAAAGTATCGATTAATAGCGATACTGAAAATGTGAATCTGTTGTATTCAACACACGAGCTGTTTGTATTTGATCTGAACACAGATGATTGATTTGTTCCTCTCGGTTGAAGACAAACGTTTGTGTCGTTTGTGTTTCCTCCTCAGCCGTACGACAGCCTCCCGACCTCTCAGACCTGTTTCTTCCAGCTCCGTCTGCCTCCGTACTCCAGCCAGGCCGTCATGGCGGAGCGGCTGCGTTACGCCATCAACAACTGCCGCTCCATCGACATGGACAACTACATGCTCTCCAGAAACGTGGACAACGCCGAGGGCTCCGACACGGACTACTGAAGCAGGCAGTCTCACACGCACACACACACACCAATAAATTATTAAAGCAGGAAGAACCGGGCACGGACCATCTGAACCGCCACGCACACGGATCGTCATCACTGCACCAGTCGCAGGAAACTCCCGAGCAGAACGGCCACTTTTTAAACCATTTTATGTACTTTGAGACGGCACAGATTTTCATTTCTCCTCGTGGTTTATTAGCAGTTTTTAAACGACACAAAAATCCACACGAGAAGTGCATTTAGTGTTAATTTTCTTTTTCCATTTCTCCACATCCCATTTTCAGGGTTTCTGCATGGAGGTATGTTTATTTGTTTGGAAATGTGTATAGAATATTCAAACGAGTGGTGAGAAGAAAGATTATTGTACATTGTGTAAAATGCTTCATTAGGAAAATGTTTTGCATATTATCCATATTTATTGTTTTCATTGCCGATGCCGAGTTTCCCAAAGCAAACAAAAAAAAAAACAACAACAATAATAAATGCTGCATAATTGATCTGTTGTTCAGGTTTTTTCTGTTCAAGCTGAAGAAAAGAGACACACGGTTCAGAAAGCAGACGTCACATTTATTTCAGAAGTACAAAATATCACAAAGGCCGTCAGGGAGTAAATAAAACGTGAAAAACTATTTACAGAAAGAAAAAAACCCTCGACACGTCTGAACGGTGTTCATGTCACTTTCTTTATCTTTATACAAAACTCACATGTCGTCTTTACTTTGAGAGAGTTACTGGTTTCTGTTTGTTAGATCGAGTCGTACGAAGAGAAGAGATGAACATTCTGTTAACTACGAGCTGTCGTAAAAACACTCGGTGAGTCTAGTGAAAAGCGCCGGATGAGTTCTGATTTTAAATGGATTCAATTTCCTTCGTTTCAACGGCACTGAGTAATTAAAAGTTTAAATTAAAAGTTACGGCTCAGCTGCTGCAGTTACTTCAACAATAATCCTACATTACACGAGCTGTAAGACTCGTATCAGCTTCAGATGAAGCTGGAACAAGTTGTTTCTACAGAACGAGACTGAAGTGACCAGTGAAACTGTCTCATGTACATGTGAGTCTTGTATTTAGATTAACTAGAAACAATCTGAACTCACCCTTCAAACTGTGGCAGGAGATGTTTCTACATTTCTCTGGCGTCCCTGCGATGGAACAGATTTGCTGTTATCTCAAGTTCTTTATGTTCACCAGCCTGAAACTGTCACACGTGAGACATGAAAGATGAAATCGGTTTGATAATCGAAGTTTCAGTTACTGAGGGATCAAGTTGTTCTGTGAGGACTGAGAAAAGTTACCAAACTCCTCTGAATAAACTGCAAACCACACAGAGGTTAAAGCCGAGCCGGGCGATTGTTCAGCGTCGTCTCATGATGATGAAGATGCTCTTCATCATTTTGTCTCCAGCTCTGAAGTTCACAATATTTGGTGTTCTCACGCAGCCGTGGAGCCGAGCGGGTCTGTGTCGTGGTGTCAGCATGAGGTAGAGGAATCAATAAAAACCTAAAGAGGAGCAGATCAAACAAGGTAACAGTCCGAGTGTTGAGGTACGAACATCGCCAGCTGTGTGTGCGTTCAGTCATCTGTAGATCCAGAAATACACTCCGCGTCTTCTCGACTCCTTCAGCCTTCAGCCCGGCGTCGAGGAAACTCATCTCAGTCGCGATCCCGTCGGCCAACATCGCTTTAACCTTCGAACTCAGAAGATGAAAACATCCAACTCAAACAAAAAGTGAAACTCACACCAGGGTCTCTTCTCAGTTAGTCTGTGCTGTCGTTTAAACCCGGTTGGATTATGTTTTGTGTCACGTTCTGCTCGTCAGCTGCAGATTTTAAAAAGATGTAGAAGACTTTGAAACATGCGCTTTAAGGCCTTTAGTGTCTTCAGGGAGTCGCGTGTCTGCAGGCGGCTAAGACGACCAGCCTCCGTCTCCCACCGTCCTCGGAGCGATGATGCTCTCCTTCGCCTGCAGGAGTCTTTCCAGACACGGCGAGCTGATCTTAAAGGGCAGCGGCCCCCGGGTGAGAC
>OMLP01016406.1:0-11881 GCA_900302685.1 Spondyliosoma cantharus
TTGCCAACAGATGTTTGTGAAAAGAAAGAGTTTTCAAAGAGGAGAGGCTGGGGAGGAGGGGAGGAGGGGAGGAGGGGCAGGGCAAGAAAACAACCAGAGTGTAATCTTGAGATGGAGGGAAAACGTTTGGATTCTCTCCGCATTTTGTGTGCGCGGTGGGGGTGAGAGGACAATGGATGAGGCTGATTTCTACATTGTAAATGTGCAATCCCCCAGCAGAGGAGTGCTGCATCAGGATCAAGACTTAAACAATGTCGCCTTGCCTTTATCTCGCCGCCACACTCTCCACACAGACCTGCTGGAATTGACTCGCAGTCTGTTATTCCCCAAAGCCTGACTCACAAACAAGCTCCCCTCTCATTCAAGTGCAACTTCATTACGGCGTGAAATATGCTCGGATTCAAGTATACGTCGCTATTATATTCCTCGGCTTGTATGACACTCGCAGCATAAATTCGTTTACATAAGGTTGCCGGGTTTTTTTTTTCTCTGTGGAGCAGTGAAAATCCCTGGGAAGTCAACTTTGCGATAACCCCTCGACAGCCAACTTTGACCTTCGGCTATGATAAAACATCAAGAGACACGGGAGTCCGTGAAAAGGAATTGCTTCAAGATGGGGGTGAAACAATCTTCCATTCGTCCTCCGTACAAATTCAACTAAAAGAACACTTGTTAAAGACCTCCACGTTATTGGACCGCGGCTGTCACATCTGATAAATCTCACTGTAACCGAATGGGCGACCCAGGGATGGCGGTGGGGACCAGGAGATTGGTCGGTGCCAAACTTGTGTGACACTAAAATGCACCTTTCACTCACTCGTCTCCCCGGACCATCATTACAAATTGCGAAAAAAAGAAGAAAAAGAAATCACAGCCTCAAAGGCAGCAGACACCCTAACTTTAACCAATATTACAGCTGTTAAAAATCAGCTCCAAATGACAGACGTTGCTGCAATCTGGGAGCAACATTTGCCGGAAACACCTTGGACTTTAATGATGGCTATGAAGCCGCAAATGAGCAAGTGAAGACTTCCAGTGTGGAATCTGGAATGAACACATTAGCCCGTGCTGACAGATGAGTCTTAATTGTTACCTCTGGCAAATGGGACTTCACATAAGAGAACAAAAGCTCTCCTCGCAGCGCCCTGTTTGATGCAATGTGACGATGACCTTGCTGCAATGCACCCTCCGCAAGATCCTTAAGAGTTTATCTTGACAGACTCCCAAAGACTGTCTCTCAGGTGTCGCACTGATAGACCAATTCATTTAACTCTGTCAGGATCCGGGGCTTTAGAGGCTGCCGCTTGATGAATCCCTATTGTTCCTGTGCCTGTCTGGCTGTTTGCACTCCTTGAGGCGAGCTACATTACTGTTTCAATAGCCTTTAGACTATTACCACATGAAAAAACAGCACCATTTTCAATGAGCATTGTCCTTTTCTGTCCTATGTGCGATTCCATGGTAATAGTATGCACCGCTGGGCAAATGAAACTTGGATTGCTTGACTGCCTCGATGCTTATTAAACTAGTTTAGAGGTGTTATTTCTACATGTACCATCAGTAAATCAAACTCAGAGGCCTTCAGTTCTGTTTATATTATCGCATCTTTTTACTATATTGCATTAAATTTAATGAGCTGCCAAATCTCATGTCTCTACACTCCAATAAGCTATCTAATAAAATAAGCTCTTGGCCATTTTCCCTTTGTTGTCATTGACAAATAATTCTACATTTTAGGAAGCTCGCTAGGAAACTCACAGCTCGGAGTCAGAACTGAACATGTATTACTTTCGTGCGGATTAAAAGAACAAAATACTCTGAGTTCATTTGTGAGCTTTGAAGATGCAACAGTTTTTCGTCTTTGCTCAGAGACAAGTTGTTTCCCCTGGTGTCCTGACTTTGTGCTAGGCTAGCGTACAGCCGCTACTTAGCTTAGCTTCACATGGAGACTGGAATCGCTAACCTAGCTCTGTCAAACTAAACTCACCTACCAGCACGCCAATAGCTCACAAATTACATTATGTTGTTCCTCGTTGTCACTGTCAGGCTAGCTGACTTCCCTTGTTTCCTAACTTTGTGCTAAGCTAGCATCCAGCAGCTAGTTAGCTTAACTTAAAATCCAAACTGGAATAGCTAAACTAGCTCTGTCTAAAGGTAGCAACATTCAGTAGCACTCTTGTAGCTCATAAATTACATTACCTTGTTTCTTGTCGTCACTGTGAGGCTAGTTGTGTCCCCTATGTTTTCCTGACTTTGTGCTAGGCTAGCGTCCAGCAGAGGGTTAGCTTAGCTTAACAAGAAGACTGGAACAGCTGACATGGCTCTGTCTAGTGGTGACAATTCCCTGACTTTCTGCTAAGCTATCATCAAGCAGCTTGTTAGCATAGCTTAATATGAAGACTGGAAACAGCTAACCTGGCTCTATTTAAAGCTCATATAATGCATTATCTCATTCCCTGCCGTCACCTAGCTGTTTCCACCTGTTTGTCAACATTCACGTTAAGCTAAGCTAAGCTAAGCTAACTGGGTGCTAGCAGCATATTTATCTTACAGCCACAAGAGTGGCGTCAATCTGTCTCTCGGCAATAAAACCGAATAAACCCTTTCTCCCCAAATTGTAGAACTATACCTTTGAGGGATGACTTTATCTACCGCCGTCTTTACTATCTCCATAACCTTGTGTTGTGTTGCTTTAGGAGGAGAATGCGTGGGGAATACAGGAGCATGACAGAGGAGAAGAAAAATCACCTGCAGATGATGATTCTTGTGGTAGAGGACATTAAACCGATAAGAAATTGTTAAATATCCGCGTTTATGCTTAGATTTGAATTATGTTTCACAAGTAATATTGCATCTAGTTTTTTTTTTTCCTTTGCACAGCTGTGTAAAGAAAAAGGGGTTCGAAGTGTATTCTGTACTCACTGCATGTACACTCCGCTGCATGTTCACATGGTTACAGCATGATTGGCACCTTTTTGTACTTTGAAACTAAATAGTTATAAATAGAGCTTTAAAGAAAGTGTGTTCGTCAGATTTCCTCCAACACCTACACCAGCCAACTCTGCATGGTAGCGGCTCCATATGGTAGCCAGAGGTGTTTGAAAACTTTAAAAATCCAATAAACGCAGCCAATATGATGGTGCTAAACTTCACACGGCATTGGTTTATGTGAAAGGGTACTAGAGGGATTGAGAGAAATAAAAACATATAACGCCTGATATGGTTTCTTTGAGTTGAGCCACTCCCCTCTTGGCTGTTTTTCTGTTTTTCCACTTCAATCTGCCGCTGTATGCCACGAAAGACATTTCCAGTGAGCTAATTGCGATCTGAGAGTGCAAAGACAACTTTCCTCATTTTGTCACCAACCCCTTCCCAGTAATACATCAACAAATCACCACAAGTGGTTGCATCTGACTGTGCACACTCATTTGGAGCAGCTGGACTACCTCATTGCCAGGCAGGGAGTGTGTGAATGGTGTGAGTGGTCTTGCCTGGTTCAGGAGTGGGCATGCGGGTGTTAGATGAGCCATTGATCCTTCCCAGCAGGCTTTTCCACCAGGCGATTCCTCCTCTTGCACAACCCCCTCCCCCCCACGCCATTGACTTTCTGCCATGGCGTTCCGCTGTCACGGCAGGACCTGACATTTAATGATCCTCTGATGGAGTAACGTCACATTTATCACTTGCCGGCAGAAATGACGGGGCAGAATCTGAGAGGCGAGCGCAGGCCAGAGCAAAAAAAACAAAAAACAATAGAAAAGGCAGCAAAAGGGAGCTGTGCTCTGACTGACAGTGGGAGCAATTCAGGATACAATGTGCGGGACGCCAAACAGGACAACAAGATTTAGCCAGGAAGAAAATCAGAAACTGCATTTCCAAAGAAAAAGTCAAACCCGGGCAGTGTAGATGTCTAAACATCCTTTTTTAACCTCTTTTTTTATGTTAACCAGTCGCTAAAGGAAGGTAGGAATTAGTGAGTAATTGACAATTTGAATTGACATTTAATGAAGCTGGTTTCAAACATTTTTATTTTTATCCTTCCCAAGATCAAAACAACATAAGGCTAAGGATTGGATTTTAATCATCCAGAAGCTGCAGCACGTGAAGCTAACTAACTACGGCAAGCTGTAAAGAAGCTTTTCTAAACGAACTAGCTTACATTAACGTACTGGCGGTAGCACGTTAAGATACGAGGAGGATACGTCGAAAGCTAAACAGGACGTTCGACTGAGGTAGATGTTGGGTGTCTGAAAGCGTTTTACAAGATTCGTCCAGGGATGAATTCTGGAAAATGTAGATTGCGTAATGACGCGTACATTTAACCACCCCGACATGTTTTTGTCATTTTCCAGTCATTTTAGTTTCCTCTGGTTTTGCGGTGTCTTTTCCCGGTGCTGTTTCCCTCCCTGGTTTCTTCACCAGCCTCCACACCTGTCTCCTATTTGTCTAATTAACCCAGCCATCTTACCTGAGCTCTTCCCCCCTAGTCTGTCTTCCCTTCACGCCTGCACTTCATCTTCCCTCATTAGCCCGTCCATCTTTCCTCTGTTTGTCTTCACCTTTCTCTTTTTCCAGTGTTATTCCCTCACCTGTGTTTCTTTGCGCCTCGTTCCCTCGTTGGTTTAATGGGAAAATGCCGCAGCCGTGGGATTCTTCAAGTGACTGACATTCTTTACGTCGCTGATCAGGCTCGAATGTTTTAACCTTGAGTTGGTTCACGTTGTTTTGTGTTACCGGCCCCGCCTTTTGTCTTATTCTTGGCTTGGGTCCACAGAAGATAAACTGTGTCAAGAGGAATGACGTATGAACTACAGGTGTGTGCGCTTTTAAAAGCGAACCACGAGAAGGCTTTTCACACCTTCGGCCGGAGCATTTCGCGTTGATGGTTGGAGGCGCCCACTTGCAAGCGTCTGAGTACACAAAAGGACTACTCTCACCACAACAGTTTGTATTCAAGTCCAGTCTTTTGTTCAGTCATTTTTCTTTGTTTCCTGTTATTCTAATATTCCTTTGTGTTTGCCTGTTCCTTGTTTTGCCCTTATCTGGATTAAAACCTCATCCATTGCACTTTCTACCTCTCTCACATGCATTTAAGTCCAACTTCTCTGCTCCAGCGTGACAGTTTCACCTCTTTTGAAGGCATCCGACTCTTAATCAGAGTGGTCAGAACCCCCCAACCGCCCCAGTAATTCGAATCCTGGACAAAAAAAACACGTTTCTGAAGCCAAAACATGATGTTTTCCTAACCTTTACCAAGCGTTTCTTGTGCCTACACCATTAGGACAATGTTGCCTCGACATAAAATTTAGCCTAAAGAAACGTAAAGTTGCGTCGTATCACATGACGTCATATTTTCCGACATTATACTCTGGCGATCGGGTTGCGTGCAAGAGTGCAAAGCTTGGACGGAAGCTGAGTTTTTTTTTTTTTGCGAATTGGTCAGACGCACTTGAAATTAGACCATCTTAAAAAAAACACACTTTTCATCTCTGCTTTGGCAAGTTCAGTCCCAAGCATGAAAGCACTTACAGGTCCGACCGCTCACCTAACCGTCCCTCTGTGGGGGGAAAGTAAAGGAGGGGGATATTCAATAATAGATACGTTGCGCTCTTTTTTGGAAGATATCTGTGACTCTGTACAAGAAGCTGGAAATATACACCGAGAAACACTCATAGGGTTTGAGGAGTCAGTATCCGACTGAGCTCGAGAAACTGTCCGAAATCTTACCCAAGTTCCCGTCCTGCAGAACCACGAATATCAGAAATGGAAAAGCCTTACACTCTGAAGTGTCTCGCACAGTATTTGGCGAGTGCAAAAACATCCCAAGTGCGCTTTTCGCCTCAAGCAAACAGTCTGACTCGCAGCTGAAAGGAAAAATCTGCACTGTAAGTTAAAACAGTGACTCCGAGGTCGAATAATTAAGCATTTTCCGCGTGGCGTATCGCTGCACGAAAAGAGGCTGTCTAACAAGTTTCGACCAGAAAAGGAAAAAAAAAGGAGGAGAAATAAGAAGAAAAAGAAAAACAATGTCGAAGGACACTGAAAGAGACGTGTTAATTTACAAAAGGCTTGAGGAAGAGTTAATTAAGCCGGCTGCAGGAATGGGAGAAAGTGCTGAGTCCTGGAGACACAAAATATTTATTCATCAGCCCATTAAAGTTTAATTCCTTTTTTTTTTTTCCCCCTCCTATTTTTAAAATGGAGGGAGAATGGAGGAAAAGCTTTGAACATTTGACCTTATATGTAAAAGTGTAGGGTGAGTCTGAGCAGCCTCGGGGATTGTTTTAATCATTAAGATCCAGCAGCAAGTACAAAAAAAAAAAAAAAGGAACTTGCTCAGTGCTCTATTGGAGCGGACTTACATATTATTCAAATCAGATTATTGCAGCATTTGATTATCCCGTTATATCATTTTCTGTACAAACTACAACCGCCTTGGGACGTTCATGTGAGAAAACAAACGTCGGCCTCTTTTCTCGAGGTCCAACGATCGCTTGAGACAAACGGACGTAAACACACCTGCCGCTCCGATGATCCGTCACGCCGTACGTAGCGCTTACTGTATCGTAGGTCGGGGCTCCCTGGCGAAGAGGATGGGAGCCCGGCCGAGGAGGAGGAAACAGTCCCGTGCCTGATTTGTCTGCAGCCTAATTATATGGCAACAAACGAGTTGCCAATCACGAGAATATATTGTCTGGTTTTATCTCAGGAACTCATCAAGTCAACCCAATTAAAAGCTGCAATGAGAAAGACATTGGCAGTGAACAGGGCTTTCATTCAGTTAATTCATGATTGCCAATTAAAATAGAATAGCGTGCAAAGTTGTAAAGCTGTCAGGAGGGCCAAGCTAAATTACCCTTTTCCACTTTGAATGATGGATGCGTTCATTGCTCTCCCTTATCTTATTTATTCTCTGGGCAGAAGAGGGGGCGGTGGAAGGGGGGGGGACAAAAGCAGGAACAGTTTAAAGAGTGTGTCGCTAATGAAGAAGGCTCCTCCTTTTTTGGAAAATCTGCGAGTGGAAGATTGTTTTGGTTTTCTAGAAAGAAAGAAAGAAAAAAAAAACCTTAATTAAATCACGTACAGTATCCGGGACCCACGTAGACGGCGCAGTTCTCTCTAACAATGACATGTGAAAAAAGGGAAATCCAAAGACTGTGCAAGTCGGTGTTGATTGATATTATTCTGCTTTAGGTGGAACACAAGTTGGGTATTTGGTGGCGTATATTTTCGATCTTTTAAGCCTTTCTTAACCTTTTTTCAGACATCTTAACGGAAACACATTGATGTGGAGACGAGGGAAAAATGCAAAACTTATTTCCGCGCTTTAGGACTCTTTCTCTCTTTTGGCGGGTGAACTCCTGCCCAAAGTGAAGGAGTTGACTATCCCGAGTCTTGTTCACGAGAAAAGGGAAAATGGAGCGCGAGATGGGACAGGCAGTTTGGTGTGGCGTTACCAGGACTGCAGGCTTTATGGTTTACCTGTCCGTCTAGGTTCCAGCCCTCACCTACGGTCACGAGCTGTGGGTAGTGACTGAAAGAATAAGATTGCGGATAAAAGAAGACCAGTCCCGCTGCTCCTTCGCGTCGAAATGAGCCAACTGAGGTTATTTCTGGCATCTGATTAGGGCGCCTCCCGTCCCGGTTTTCACACGGCCAACTGGGAGGAGACCCCGGGAAAGTCCAGAATATGCCGGAAGGATTATATATCTCTTGTGGCCTTGGAATGCCTCTGTGTTGCTCGGGAGGAGGAATGGAAACCCCACCAGGTCTGCTGCCACCGTACCTGACCCCAGAGATGTGTAAGACAATTGGATGGATGGATGGATGGATGGATGGAGGACTCATGCTCAAGAGTTAAAGAGGCTGGTGTCATTTTTGTTTAACCTTTACAAGACCAGAACCACAATACCAAAGGTAAGGAATGGATTTGATTGTGTTTACGGTACAATCGTTAGCAAGTAAACTCGCTAGTTTGTAGTAGGTTATATTTACATAAATAACAAACCAGTTTTATTGGGTCAGTGAATCCCTCCTGCTATTTTAAGTTTGCACATGACGGAGGTCAAGGAAAGGATTTGATTGTGTCGTTGAAGCTAACTAGCTACTTCAGCTAACGTAACGTCCAGAGACGAGAAGCATTTCATCAACCATCTAGCTCACATTCGTTCTTTGTGTTACAGGTTACATTAAAACACATCCACTGGAACATTTCACCACCAGTACAAACAGAATTAGCCCGTACTGTCAGTGTAAATCAAGTCTCACAAATGATGTTTTGTGTCAACACGGCGCTCTAAATCCCATTTGAATGTGTCCACAACAGTTAACGTGAAGGCAACTTATCCTGGTTGTGTCTTCTGCGCCATTAGCCACTGTTGCCATACTATTGATGGCCTAATTAAAACGTGTCAGGCTGAAATGTGTCACATTTTTTAAAGGCTGAAATTGATAGCTCACATTAATTTTCACTTTCTCCAAAATGACCTTTAATTTCGCTCGGCAAACGCGGGCTTGTGTCTACACCGGCACACCCTCCCCGTTCCCGCTCCTGAAACAATATGTCAAACGGCTTTGACAACACGCGGTGGAAGCCGACCATTCCTCAGAGCGGAGTGTCTCAAGGCTCAAATTGAAGTCACTCTCAGATTTCAAATATCCACGAGAAAATTATATGCCAGCGCCTCCCTGCAGAGTAATGGTTTCCAACAATTTCTTGTCTGTTAATAAGTCATCACTGATAACCCTCCCTTCTTTTTCAATTTGCTCACTTTTGCTCTTTTTCCGAGCCCGGCTTTTATATCTCCCCTCCTGGGACTCTTTCTTTATGAAAGCAAAAACAACTCCAGGATCCAAAAGTGTCGCCGTGACTAGGTTTTTTTTTCTTCCTTGAAAACAGCCGGGGAGAAAGAAAGTGATGGTTTCCATCTGGGTTTCAGTAGCCAAGAGTTTGTTCTCATCCCCGGGAGACGTGCTCTGCAGGTCAAGCTCTTTGCAAAAGATTAAAAGAGAGTGTCACTAATGTCACCCGGCCAGGGAATCAGTGGCACGGCGAAATGAAAGCTGTGACGGACGTGGATGGCCACATCAGCTCCTGTCACCGTGTGTCCACTCGGAGTATTCTCTTCATCCTGGCAGCTGCTGGGACCTGAGGGGGGCCCTGTCAGCTGACGCCTGCGTGGCCCCGGCACGCTCTTGAACCCCGGAAAGCCCACTGGGGCCCCTTTCTTGAAAAAAAAAAAATAAAAAAAGGCTTCCAGGGCTGCAGACACTCACACCATCAGATCAATCAACTTGTGGCACTCCAGACCAGAGCCTCGCTGCTCGCACCACTGGAGAACTTTTTCTCATTACGACGTCCTCACATGAGAAATCAAAGTGTTAAAAAGTTAGAAAACAGAGGAAAAAATTAAGTGAAAGTAAAAAAGCAGAGGGCTTCTTTCGTGCTTTTCTTCTTTCTTTCATTTCTGGCCAGATTGATCATCACCAGAGCTCATTGCATAATCTTTATTTCATAAAGTGATTGCACCCATTTTTCAGGCATTGGATTTAATCACCATTTTTCAGCCTTCTCCTCGTCTGTGTTTATTTCTCGATAAGTGTGCGTGGAATCTCATAAATTTAGATGTGTACATTTGTTGTCATTTTCAAACAAGGCAAACACAGCTCTTGATATCTCTCAGCGCTTGAGTGTTCAGACGTATTCGAGGCTAAATAAATCTCACTCGCTAACCCCTGTCCCCCCTCTGCTATCGCTAGGCCTTGACAAGCTCTCCGTTCCCATGTGACACATGCAGTTTATGATGACGACTGTGGCAGATTTACCTCTCGAACTTGTTTGAAGAAACGGGTCCTAGTTTTAAGACAGAGGTAGACAAAGGCAGGTTTCTGATTTCTAGTTTGAGGACCTTTTTGATATTGCTGATATGACAGCTTTTCCCAGAAGATTTTATCAGCCGCTAGCAAGATAACTGCTAATGTTAGTTTCACGGCTTGGTTAAATATTGGAGTCTATGGCTGACTTTCTTTGTTTAAACCTTAAAAAATTAACAAAAACTACAGAATGTGAAGAAACAACAGTGATGAAGTTATGTCAGAGACGTCTCTGTAATGTGTTGAAGAGATATCTCCTTAAGTTAGCATGCTAACCAGCTAGCCCCAGCCCTGGTTATTGAAACAACAACACAGTCTGGCTTCTTAGTTTTGGCTACATACTTTAATTTTTATTACTTTGTTGTTTGCATTCAGGGAGTATGTTCCACTTTTAAACATTACAAGAGGAAAGTCTCTGAGGATGACGACTTAAGATGTGTCATGCTAATATAAAACTTAAGCAGCTGCTAACGTTACTCCGCTTGTTAGCTCTCAGCAGTCTATGTCTCTGTAAACAATAATGCTTTTCTTAACGTAGCATCGAACCCCACATAATAATGTAGATAATAATAAGGTGGCTCCGGCCTTTGGAAGTAACTAGCTAAGTAGCCTACCATAGTAAACAAGTTAGCCGCATATGCTAACATTTGCACCTTCAACTAAAAAAACATCTGATTAATCCATTCCTCAAACTTTTATCATTTGGAGGCCGGTTATCTGCCTGCTAACTGACCTAAATTGTAGCCTAGCACGCTAAAAGCCCAGTGTTCCAGTTATTTATGAAAAATATAGCTTGCTGCTGTCATAGTTTTTAGTTTTTAGTCAAGTTATCTCCTGTTATACTTTGTTATATCCTTAAGTTTTATGTCTTACTTTCCGCTTCCTGTCTTTGTCTGTTTTCCAGCACCTGTGTTCCAGTACTTAATCATTCCTGTGTGTTTAAACCTTTGTTTGTAACTTCCTCTTTGTCACTTTGTCTCTTTCTTTGTCCTCAGTTCAGTCCTGTGTCTCCTGTGGTCCTGTGTCAATTCCCCGTGTCCTTGTGTGTTCCCTGTTTCCCTGATTTGTTCCCCGCGGCTTCATGGTTCGTCCTCTGCTTTCGCATCGCTCTCTAGTTTCCTTGGCTTCTCCTTGTCGCCTTTTTCTTGCCAGCTTTTTTGTCGCCTGCTTGTTTGTTGATTTGTATTTTGTATTTTGGGACTTCTTGTTTTTGCTTTCCTGCCTTCCTAAAAACCACAAGAGCTGCATGGTTGCAGACACACAAATGACAAAAAGCAATTATTTATTTAATTGAATAATTAAAAAAATGTTTTAAACATGTGACACAGGTGTTTTTGTCGTCAATTTGAATCTCTCTAGAGCCCCATCTCCACATAGCACATCTCGCACTGCCAAGCGCACCACTTTTGGCAGGTTCATTCGTGATTCTCGAGCAACACAGGTACTTTTATAATTACGCTGTAACTCCTGAAAGTTTATTCCATTATAAAGCAGCGCTAAGAAGCAGCATCTTGTGAACAAATTGAGGCATTACATTGTTGACAGCAAATATTTGTCCTTGTTTTCTCATTTCCCATCTTCTCCAACTGTAAAGTGTTTTTTTTTTCTGTGTCGTACTCTCATGCTTTAGAACAATGCCTTACTTTATATTCACTTTCAGTCTCCCAAGAAAAGAAAAAAAGAAAAAACGACAAGATTGGTAATGTATTTCGTTCTGCTCACCCTCCACCCACTGACTCAGCAAGTGTTCTTGGCTCATACAATCCCCATTCACATAAAGACGGAGAGAAAATTTAATGGGCAGAATGGAAAACTCCCGCAGTTAATGAGAAACATTTGAATTATGCCCGATAAGAGGAAGAAGACCTGAGTTTCTTCCACCGGTATTCATTACCCGGTGTATCCAGTCAACCCGGCTCCTCATGCGTGCCTGTGTTTTCCCATTTGACACTTGTTGGTTGATCGAATCCATTAGATTACCACTGTTCATTTCCTTTTTTTCCTCAAG
>OMLP01016407.1:0-10949 GCA_900302685.1 Spondyliosoma cantharus
ACGGCCACGGCGGCGGGGACAACCCGCAGAGACTCGGACAGAGGGCACCCAAGCTGGGTCAGATCGGTCGGACCAAGAAAGGTGAGTGGACCGGTACCTGTCAAAGAGCGTGTTTCGATCCCCCGTAAAATGCTGCATCACTGTTCTTACTCTGCTCACAGTTACTCAATGACATTCACACCCATATGAACATGACCTTAACTGATATCTAATAAAAACAAATTAAAAAACCACGACCCACAGCGTTAGATACGATGTCAGAAAATAGCTCTGAAACTGAGAAGTGCCTAAAGGTGAAACTTCACTCTGAAGTCTTTTCTCAGAAGATTGTTTCAGTTCTCCTCTAAAACCAGAAGCCTATTTCTTCATCTCACGACAAGAGATTACTGAGTACTCATGATAAGAAGCTCTACATTTAGATCGTTAGGAGAAGCTTCTGGGAATATGACTTCGAGTAAACCCCAACAGTGATCATCAAGAGAGTGAGATACAGGCTTTGTACATTCTTTGATAAATGCAAGAAAACTGCCCTCGAGCAGCGCAGTCAAATGTTGCTGTGTATTAATAGTTTGATTCCTGAACAAAATGTATGGAGCTTGGCATGTTTCTGATCGAAACAATTCAGTGATCTGCTCAGAACAGACCAGGAGCAGCGGGGCTCCGGGATGATATATGAAGGGTTTGTTCCCCCCATTATGTAAAAGGCAGGGTATGTTCATGTAAGGGTCCTAAAGGCAGATTTGTTAATGGTCTGTGATGTAGAAAAATGAGAATCCATCCCAACATCCGTTCCATACTGAAAAACACACTAATTAGTTTAGAATAAACCATAACCTCCAAGAAGAACTACTGATGGACACAATGGAAACACAACCTCCCGTTACCTCCGTGCTCTGGTTGTCCTCAGAGAGCAAGAGGAAATATTTCTATTGGGATTATTTTTATTGTTTTTAATAACATTTGTATAATATAAAGTCATTTAAAAAAAACAAAAAAAAACATAGCTGATATTTGCAGCCCTAAATGACAGTAAGTCACACTGAGTAAGGCTCGGTTCACCCAAGAAGGTTTCATAGTCCACAAAACTTTTCTGGTGCCTGGCAGCAGCATTCTCCTAAACAACTTAAGTAGATGGTGACTTGTTTTCAAATGTAAAAAAAAAAAAAAAGCAACTCAAAATGGCTCCATACAGGTCATCCAGTGTGATCAAAGTCTCCGAAGCCCCGAGTTCCCACATTAAATAGAAAATATGTTATTTACACGCTTTTTCAAATCAGAAATCTTACGTTTAGCTGCCAAGCTAAAAGCCTTAGCACGCAACCCTTCGATAGTGGTTACACAAGCTTGACCTCACGTCAAGGATGTAAGTAATGTCTTTTCAAATTAATCTGGGGTCTCTGTGCTTCTGGAGGCTGGGATTACGCTGGACGACCTGTATGGAGCCATTTTATGTTCGTTGATGAGGAGAATGCTACAAAGTAGTTTTGCTGTTGAGGCTCCAGAAATGTTTTGTGGACTTTGAAACTTCACCCTACTTTTAATCGGCATGGGAGTGAGTAGATAATGATTACATTTTCATTTGTGGGTGAATTGAAAAACCCTAACTTCGTATGATACTCTGTGTGATTGAGCTTCCAGATATCTTGGCGTCACATAAAGACTTGGAACAAGAGCAACAAACAATCCATATTTCAGCTACAGTATCTGGTATTAGTATCTTCAAAGTATTCCTCACTTTCCTGACCTTTGACCTTTCCTCCTCAGTGGACTTGGACGACGAAGACTTGGACGACATCATGAACAACAACGGCCAGTGTCCTGTATCCCTGTCGCCCATCTCCTAAACTTCACAGAGAAGTGCCAAAAAGGAAAAAAAAACAAAAAAGATAATGAAAATCCTCTGGGACGCCAAAACTCCCTGTCAGCGATCTTGGCCTTGAGCCTTGTCAAGTGTCCTACTGAAGCTTCTGATGGCTCAAACAAGGCACAAAAAAAGGGTTCGTTTAGCGCCAGCTGAAGCCTAGGCTCTGATTGTACATAGTGTTTATTTAACTTAACCTTTGGTCAGACTGTGAATGAATTGTATTGCATCGCCTCTACTCTATACCTCGGTAGGCAGTAGACTTTCAGGACTTGAGAAGGATTGGGAGAGAGTGTCTATATAGTTTTCAAAGCTTCTTCTTCACAAGGGCTACATTTCTAAAAGTTGCACTGAGCTAATGGTTAGATGAGAGGCAGCTGCTCACCCGCCTGTTTTCCGGTGAGGGTTCCCTGATTGTCTGTGTGATGGCACCGTTAATGTGTACCACACAGGTGAAATGTTAAGCTTTGGTTGTGCAATGACTATCACTCTCTACTCACACACTGATGCAAGTGGTGTACTATTATCCAGTGGATGAAAGCTCGCTATTTACAGCAAAAACTACTGCTAATTATTTATTGTTTCGAGAAAAAAAAAAATTATGAGAAGAAACACTCTGTTTTGTTGTTAATGGCTTCTACATGTTTTTTTTTAATTGTTTCTGATTGGAAAATGGCTCCAGTCGTCTAGAACTGAGATTTTATTTTATGTTTCCAAATGGTGCACTTTTGTGGGAATGCCTGTTATGTGCAGTGACATGTTTGCAGAATTCTATGCATGGAGTCTGTCGAAAGCATCAAAAACACGTAACTGGTATCCTGTTATTAAGGGCTATGTAGTAGTGCCGTTATGCTCTTTTAGGTCACGCTGAGTCAGCGTTTTCCGATTCGCTCATTGTTGGCTCGAGCTGCTGACTCGGCTTTAATATTTGGTAAACAGCCACGGGATTATCGAGGTTTTGTTCGGGTTTCCCAGTCGGCCAGACAAACTGTGATTAGAGACCTGTACGGCTCTAAACGCTTTGAATAAATTTGCCAAATGAAATTTAATGCTACGTCAGATTGACCGTTGAAATGTATCCTGGTTGGCCCGCGGACATGTCTTAAAGAAAAAAACACTTACTTTGTATTAATGTTATCTGCTTGTTTAAGCTACACCCAGGTGGCTCCACAGTGTCTTTGAACTATTTAAAGCTAATGTCGACCTTTGTTATCACAGTATGAGATCATGGAAAACGAGCAGCTGATGACGAGCGCTCGCCGCTGAGACAATCTTCACACTGATGTTTTTTGAGGTTTTTAAAGATTGCGTCGGACCTTGAAATGACATATTATTGTCTGTAGAGGCTCATGCTGATGTCACGTTACTTAGTTGGCTGTGAAGTTGTTGCCAGTTGACTTTTACTTTATCTTTGCGTCATGGAAGTGCTGCATCACCTGGCTCGTTCTCCGACTCAGAGGTTGACGTTCGGGCTGTGGTTTACCATTTGCATGGAAAAATGGTCGACTTTTCTTAATGCATCTCGGGAAATAAAAGATGAATCTTTGTGGAACCTTTGTGTTTCTTTGTGTTCACTGGCTGCATTTTTAAACTTGAAATGCATTCACTTAATATTTTATGCAGTTCACACAGTTTCACAAAGTTCTTATAACTTGAACACAACTCTCACATGTTTTTTTCCTGTCAATTTTCTCAATCTTATTCGCAATCTTGTGTTGACTCATTCATTGTGTGAACATATGCAGAGGTTGTTTATGCTGTAGGGACAAACCAGATTAGTTACCTCCTGCCTGAAGCAGGCATAAAGACAGTATGAAATACACTGTACAGTAAATATTGATGGGATGCAAAAATGGTAAGCACTTCTTAGGAGAGGCTCTAAGCTCATCCCAAAACATCAGTTATCTCTCCCTCTTGAAGAGAGTGGGTTTTTTTTAATAATGCAATAGGTTTATGGACATCACGGTAGTTATGCCAAGGCAGGATTGAGCATGAAAAGCACTTTGGGCTGCCTAACCTTGGAGAATATAGTGTGAATAACCGTATAGGAAATTACAGCAAAGATGAGGAGTAGTCAGCTGACTTAAATACTGTATGCGTAAAGATCCCATCCATACATGTTTTAAAACATATTTAAAAATGTATTATTCAAAGCAACTTTTTGTGGAAAAGCGTCTGACTTCCACAATGGCATTCAACAATGAATGTATGAACAGCAGACAAAGAAAGGCAAACTTAAAAATAATCTCTACTCTTAACTCACCAATCCAGAATTCAGAAGTTCAACTGCTGGACACAAATACATATCCTACTTCACTGAAATGTGTCTATACCTGCGTAAGTTATAAGGTATTACTGTATATTATATATAAATATAGTCTTAATTCTAGAAACTTTGGAGTGGATGTACCAGATGCTTGGTCACACAGTACCATCTGGAAATGAGCCAATAGAAACTGTTTGGAAAAGAGCTACTCCACCAGTGATTGGACAAATGATCTGTCAGTGACCATCTCTCACGGGTTGGCTTGAACCAATCACATCATCGGAAGGATTAAATGCTACCAGCAGCAGAGCCAGTTGGTAAATCAAACTTTTATGGAAGTCAGTCAATAAAGAGTGAAAACATCTTTTCTACAGAAGAAAGCCTTCAGTGCATTGAAATATAGAAATATGCTCTCCAGTTGTGATATAGCAGCATGTACGCTAACCACCTGAGGATCTGCCCTTGTCTGGTGTCAAACTCTTCAAGCTCAAACATCTGCATGAAATAACAATTTATTGGATTGGTACAATATTTTGTTCATTTTATTTTCCGTTTGATAATAAATGTATTATTTGATGCTCTTTGATGGAAAAGAAGGTTGTCTTTCTTTGCCTACATTGAAAAGAAGACTGGAACAGCTTGCTTTTCATGATTCTTTTGTTTGTATGAAGCATTTTGAATACACAGTATCATGTGGAAAAAGAAAACAGGTTTTGCTGTTTGTGTATAAATATAAAAATGTATAATCAGCTACTATGACCCCCATACAAATGACAAATGTTGCAACATCTTTTATTATTTAAGTATCGCTGGACATGTTAAAACGTTTTTCCTTCATTCATTCTTTATTACACCATTATCTGCTACAGTAGATGAGCCACGCGTATAAAACTATGACATTTAAAAAAAAGACAGCTCACACTGTTCCGAGCATAAAAACATCTTAAAAAAACAACACGACTGTAAAACCTCTGAAAGCTACGGTGAACTACCAGTGATATAAATCTACACAGGAGCGAGGAACGCCATCCAATGTCTGACAGAATAAATAGAGGCAGTTTAATCTCATAGTGGCAGATATGGAAGCTATTAGTGCGATAATGGCACGGTGACTACGGAATAAAATATTTCATATGTGAGCAGGGTTTTAACAGATTGGTATGAAGAGCTTGCAGGAGCTGCGGTGAGCGTTGTAGTAAAAGGGCCTGTGTGCTGCGGTCACCCTTACACACTGATCCCTGTGTGTGAAGTCACACCCTGTAATGTCTATTTTAGAACCACCAACAGTTCAATTTAAAAAGGCTGTATTGTCACCCTGTCTCTTCTGTTGTAAGGGACCCCTGAGTCGCAGCCCAGCCACCGAACTGGAATTGATTACTTTCAATTACACGGCAAACGCTAATAGATGCTGGTTCTAACGTGGAGGTGCCAGTGTTGGCTATAATCCACCATTTAGGCTACAATTCAAGAGGTTGCACCCCGGGGGCCTTGACTACTAAGTCAGGGGATCCAATTATAATGTATTTGTGAGGATCACGTGTAAACAATTGTGGAATGTGTGGACGGGGTGAGAGACATCGTTCACGATAATCAAGGGGTTATCAAAGTCCTGCCTGGACAAAAAGAAAACAAAAGTCCCATTTCATTAAATCTTTGCCTCTATGAGTCACAACTTCCTGTACACCTTCAATTTTTCTCTTCGCTGGGATGGCAAAAAAGGGGGAGGAGGAGAGGGGGGACTTCTTTGTCAAGCAGAGGGCACTCTTAAACGTATTCTTTAGTGCTGCTTGGCGGACCAGAACGGGAACCAGCCTTGGACGGGTACTTGGATACTTGTTTCTTTCGTGGACAGGAAGCGGCTAACATGGCTCCGCCAAGGACATCTAGGAGGGAGCCGCCCCAGGCGATGAAGATGGCAGCACCAAACTCAAACCTGCGACAAATAGGATGGTGTTGACCAGTTATTTCAAAGTAAAAGTTTGTATTTTTACTTTACAAAGTTACAAAGTTAAAGGGAAAGTTCACCCAAACATACAGCACATTTGGCATAACCCAAGTCTCCAGAAGCTAAGAGAGCTTGGTGATTTGATAAGAACTCATAAAAGTGCCATCGCCCGTGCACAGATGGGGAGGGCACTGACGCATTTAACTTGCATTTAACGCATTTAAAGTGACTACAGTGCAGATTTCAGTGCAAAAAAGGATGTTAATAGTGTGGTTTCAAATTCATTTAGGATCTTGAGGCTTCCAAAGACTTGAGACAAGCTGTATAGAGACATTTTAGTCCCATCGACTTCAGTTCTTTAGGAGAATGCTGCAACACTGTATCGCTGTGAACCTCTGGAAATGTTTTGCGTACCACGAAACTTTGCACGGGGTTGAGCAGACAATGACTGAATTTTAATCTTTGGGTGAACTTTTCCTTTAATTTCTTCATTTTGCTGTTACACACAAAGGGTACATTTCTATCCTATTATGTGGACATGCACCTGCAATGGAGGAAGATGTTCTACGGTCTTTTACACACAGCAAAGTGAGGCTATGTAACCACTGCTGAACTGCAGCCACTGTGCGTCATTTATGGGATAATGGTGAATCTTAATGTAAGAGTAGTAAGTGCAGAAGACTCTTAAAGCCAGCTACAGCCATAGCTAGGCTTTCCTGAAGTTAGCTAACATTAGCCTCTGTTAGCTTAGCAGCCAGTCTCCCCTGTGTTTTGGACAGATTCAGGGTGTTTTATTGCTTCTGAATTGGACTTTTTCATTTGTAAGAAGAGGAATGTGTTATTTATTTGTCACGCAGCAATATGACAATGTAGTCAAATATCTGCAAAATGTCAAGCAATAAAAATGCACCATAGATGTATTTTACATGTACTTTATGTAATTTACAGTAAAAAGTCCCCCAAAACAAATTAATTCATTCACTCCCTTGCTGAGATTCAGACAAGATCAATACCATTCTCATATCTGTTCTCTTAGACATGGGGCCACTGTCAGCAGCCAGTTAGCTTAGCATAACAGGAAGCGCAGAGAAATAATTTAGTACATAACCATTAACCACAACATTACTACACTGAGTTTTTCTGTTTGAATTAAAAACAAGATATTATGTGTGTGAGCTTTAGAGGTGCTAGTTTTGTTTCTGGACAGAGCCGGGCCAGCTGTTTACCCCGTTTTCACTGTTCATGCTAAGATAAGCTAACTGTAGCTTTAAGATACATATATGAGCATGGTACTTCTTCTACTAATTCTACTTCTACTTCTGACATCAAAGCCGATAAGTAATTTATCCCAACATGTCAAAGTATTCCTTTAATTTCAGTACTTCTCTTGAACACAGTGTGTTTTGGGGTTACTCACTTGGTGTTGACTGGAGTGTAGGGATTGTAGAATGCCCGGATCACATTATGAGCGAACCAGGAGCACGCTACAATGGCACATAGCCCTGAGAGGGGGAAACACAACAACAAAGATCAATTAGTCCATCAGCACATCATCAAAACCTGAGAGGGTAGACATGCTTTTATCCCCTTTGCAGACACCAGGCAGCTAGCTATTGACTCCAGTACAATTAGCTCTTAGTGTGTCTGTTCTCTTCAGAGCCAGTTAGACCTCTTACGTTAGAATCAGTGCCAGGAGAACAGGTCTGATTCAATCTAATGACCTCTGGAGGGCTGGAGCAGAAGAGTGGGAGGAAGGCTTTTTGGGCTGGGGATCAAACCTCCTCCTACTTACCGTATGATGTACACAAGATCTGAGAAAAATGTGATGATGATGGGAGTTTGGGTGGGTTCTTATGAAATATTATGTAACCTGGTCTTTATGGGTTATCATAGAACCCATACAGTAGCTGTACCACATGGTCAGCGAAGAGTCAGATGGTTTTGAGATGGTGGTTTTGTGCTGGAGGTATTACATCAGAGCCATGAAGCAGAAATTGGTAGGCTGAACAATAATTTAGTCAACACCGCTTTCTCATGTACTGTTACCATTTTAGCTTGGGAACTATCACAGCAAATAGTGGCTGGATGACCATTAGTTGATTTTTATAAATATCTATGGTGCCCATAGAATAATTCCTACTAATTATTAATCCAAGCAGGTCAAATTATTCACTTATGAAGTGAAATCTCTCAACATCTACAGTACAAGTTGGACTGGTACAAACAAGAGATTCATGGTCCCCAGCTGATGCATCCTAAAGAATTTGGGAACCCCCCATAAACATCTGTAGTGCCACCATTAAACGAAACGTCACATTTTAAGTGACGTTTTTGGTAATAGAAAAGTCCACCAAATAGGCATTTATAAGAAGCATAAAGACATTGAATTGAATGTAGCAGTATGCAACTTTAACAACTTTTATTTATCAACAATTGTAATTTGTCCTTTATAGATACATTTGTATACTGTTACAGATGTGGTGTCATTCAGTGTATGTTACAATTAGACTATATATTGACATGTTGTGATTGTTGATAAAATAGACTTATAAACTGCTTATACCTACTTTATGTTTTTTAATTTAACCATTACATTTTTTAACCATTTATGTAATGTTTATATGCTGCTTGCTGAATAGGGGAACATAAAGTACAGTTTTGTTTACTTTTCTCATCACCAACTAGCCGGACTGCCACAAAATTTGGTATGCACATTCATGCCCCCCTCATGATGGATTGTTATCACTTTGAATTGGGATGTGATGGGGTACGAAGGTCAGCAGAAGCGGGGGACAACAATTGAGAATAGGCTAATGTTGTATCGTGAGGTAACACGTGTAGTATTATAGGCAAGTGTGTGAACAGCTACGTTCATGATGCAGTTGGCTGACTATGAGAACATGTGGTTCAACAGCAAGTACGTCTCTGGCCTTAGTTTTGCAAATAGAGGTTTATCACCAAGAACCAGCAAACCTCAGTGTTTTCCATGCTGATGAGCAAATTCAAGATGGTAAAGATTGTAACTGCTTAACACTAGCATATTAGCATTTTCATTGTGAGCATGTTAGCATGCTGACATTGAGCTCAACTGACCACATCATCTCTGTGTTGTTCTATCACTTTTTTCCACACTGTAATATACCAACAAATAGAGGATGGATTGCCATTAATTCTCTATACACATGTCTGTGTGTTATAACTAGACTACAGTGTGTTATAAACTATGTATTGAATGTTGATATAGTAATATTATACATATAATATTATAATACTACATTAGGTAAAATGCTAGCACTTTACTCAACACCTGGATGAACTGCCATGAAATTTGCTACACATAATCATATTCAGGATGAATTGTAATCACTTTGGTGATCCCTTAACTTTCCGTATAGCATGCTATGCACAATTACCTGAAACATTTACTGTGTGTTTAGTGCTAATTAGCTAATTTTAGCATGCTAACAACCTAAATTGAGTCATAGAGCATTGTAAAGAATATGCCTGCTTAACATCAGCTTGTTAGCATTGTCATTGTGAGCATGTTAGCATATACAATAACATTAAGCCCAATGTAGCCTAACTATAGCCTTGAAGAGCTGTTAGCATAGATGTATACTCTCAGTCTTAAAGTTACGGTTTAAAGTTGGCAGTGTTTCAAGACTTTTACGTTTTGAAACCCCCGTATTTCTGCCAAAGCTTTAATAAAAGTGTATCGTACTTCAGGTCCATGACAACCACAAATACGCTTTGGTCTCTCCAGCAGAGTTCTGAACACAGTGGTTCTTGCAGCTTGTGGTGGAGTGCACGCTTTAATTTGTCACCCATTTGTATGTAATCAAGTTTCACCTACATTAACTGTCATCAATAATTGTAGTTGTTTCATACAGTAATAGATCCTGTTGTTTTTTTATGTGTATTGATTGCTACACTTCCAGGTCTAATACAACTACCATGCATCAGACATGTGCAATAGTGGTAATAACGCACCTATTGCTTGGTTGTTTATATCTGCATTAATTGTTTATTTTACATCATTTCTGAAATGCCAGCTTTTTAGGAACACACCTTTACGTCTGACATCATCCAAATGTTGGCCTTAATGGAATAAGTTTTATCAAATCTCAACACTACATTGACTATAATGGGAGCATATGTGTTCTCCTCACCTCCAACTAGTAGGATGATGCCTCCTGTCATGGCGATGCGGGACTTGCGGAGTTTGTCACTCCCTGCACAGGTGGTGCACTTCATTCCCATACAGGCCACACCCAGACCTGCTATGGACACGATGATGCCCACTATCATCAAAGCACGAGTGGCCTGAAGCGAACCTGGGGAAGATGGGGATAAGGGGGAAAAAAAATGATGAAGTGTGAGAGGAGAACAGGAAAAGCATGTTGGTTCCGTTAGGGGGAAGCAGTGATTAAATGGCCTTTTGTTTAATGGAATGTGGGAGTGTATCTTAAAAAAGGTAGAAAAAAAAATACAACACTTTTCAAAAAGACAAAGAGTATCCAGAGTCAAGTAATAAATCCTGCTGTATATACAAAGTGTAAATGTGGAAGCACAAACTGGGAAACGATAAGGAGTGACTAACAAACAGGCCTCCGCCTATCACAGAGGCTTTATGTGTGTGTGTCCAGAGGTTGTGAATTACATTCACATTAGCTCGTCAGGACATTTTAATGTGAGCTTTTCCTGGAAGGGAAACCATGGGATACACATGAACACACACCAGCACACACTCTGTCTTTTTCGCTGTCTCCCTCCCATCTGTTGCTGTGCGAGAGGTGGAGGCCTGCTGAAGAACTGCTGTCAGGATCCTCATCTGTCAGTGCCCCCACCACCCCCACCCCTCATCCTATAAACCTATC